>VYZW01023654.1:307910-331124 GCA_013401315.1 Balaeniceps rex
TGCCCGAGGGCCGGCGGCGCCGCTGCGGCCGCGCAACCCGCGGGTAGGAGGTGCCGGCCGCCCGCCCGCCGGGTCAAAATCCCCGCCCGGGGAGCGAGGGCGGCTCTGCCGGGGCGGCCGGGCGGGCAGCTGCCCGGAGCCGTGTGTGGGGCCTGTCCCGCGGGGCTTGGCTCCCCCCGCCCGGGAGAGGGGCTTCGTGGCTTCTCCCACACGTGGCTCTCACGCCCCGGGGCCGGCCGGCGGAGCACGCCTGCCGTTAGCCCCCTCCCAGCTGGCGCATGTCCCGCTCCTGCCGGGCTGGAGCTCCCTCGCTTCGCCACCCCCCTCAAGCGGGGATGTCCTGTTCGGTGCCAGCTGGGTGACGGTGTCGCTGCGAGGGCTGTGTCCTGCCCCTCTGGGGTGCACGGGTGGGCGTGGGGCTCCCTGTCGCCCAAGGATGGCTGAAGCTTCGCTTTCGTGGCTAGGGATTAAACTGGCCGGCAGCACCGCTCTGTGCCATCTCACCCTTTAAAATCCCGTAAGGCGTCCCTCGGCAGGGGCACAGCGAGTGGCCGGTCGGCCGCCCTGCCACGCGTGGGCATGGCCAGCAAGCGTCGGTCCCGGTCCGCGCTTCCCACGCGGAGTCGCGCCTGGTGTAGCCCGTGGAGTTACAGTGCCTCTCTGCTCCTGATCCTGCGCTGTAGGTGCTGGTGCTGAGCCGGGGCCCTCCATGGGAACCCTCTCATGACGGATTTAGGCTTTGCCCGTGGCGTACCCCAGTCTGCGAGCATGGCCCGCGTCTCCGACCAGGAGGAAGGACCTGGCGGGGGACACAGCGAGTTCAGCGACATCATTAAGTCCAGATCAGGTAAGCTGTCGAGAGAAATGGCGTTTTCCTGTTCTCTCCTCCACGCTTAGCTTCTGACATCAGCTTGCATTTTTAAACAGCACATTTTTCCAACTCTTTTTTTGGCCGTATATTGGTAGTACAGTGAGGGACTAAGGCTGTTCGTGCAGCTGTCCTACAATTAAGTCATAGTAATTGTAGATCTCTGGGTTTTGTTTTTTTTTTTTGACAGTGTTAGTCAAGTCTGTTTGTTTGGGATCCACCTTCTGCATTGTAATTACCTCTGCTTTTGTAAATAACTATGTGCTTAAAGTGCTCTTATGCAACCTAGCGTTGGCAGCTTTTGTGTTTATTCTCAGACGCTGAAAATGGCAACTGTGGCCACAATACTGCACCTCCTGAAAGTGCATCGTGGTAGTACTCATGCAGTAACCTAATGTGCTTTCTCCTTAATGTAAAACAGTTGTCTAAAGCTACTTGCTCAGGCATTTCCTCTAGCAAAACACCCATGTAACAGATCTGAAGGTTATTGGAAAAACGTGGCAGTTTTTTGGTTGTTGTGTGTTTGAGTCTTAGGCTCTGACGGATGCTGGGGGGGGGGTAAGGAGGTACCCTCATTTTAGCAGGGGGAGAGCGGAGGCTTTGGAGGGGCAGAAGTGAGTTGTTTAAACCTTGATAGAAATTTGCGCTACCATCCAGAGACTGGATGCTTGCTTCTTTAGCCTCAAAGGCGCTCTTTTCTCTCTTAAATGCAAAATGCTCCTGTTGTCAAAAGATTTTCCTTCTAGATCTGGAACCTAACAGTGTGTTTTTTTTTTTTTTTTTTTTTTAAATGTTCCATACATTAAAAACTGTAGCTCTTCGATTGGTGGTGATTTGATTTGTCAGATTACATAGGATGCGGATTTGAATCTGGATCCCACTGGTGTTTGAATAGTTTGTTTCTTAGACCTCTTTCTGAGGACCGACACCTTTGGTAGAGGCAGTCTTCCTCTTAACTTCTGGAAGTGCAGTTTATGAAACAGAAGTGCTTGTGGTTTTCCATCTCAAATTCTATAGTGCTGGTTTACATTTTCTGCTGTTATTTTGAAACCTCTGGATGTAACTTTATTTGATTATAAGCGCGTAGCCAGTACCTCTAAGGGCTTTGAATTTGGATGGCTTGCAGGCAGTTTGTGTGCATATATGTACACAAGTACTACAGTTGTATAGGATGTCTGGGGAAACATGGCTGTATTTGAGGTTTTCCTTGGATGAACAAACTGTACAGTAAGTTCTGTTGTTTTCGTTAGGGCAGACAATTGTAAATCTCCTGTTACAACTGCTTTAACTTTCTTCTCTGTTAATGAGAAAATGATGTATAGTCTAATGCAAGGCTAAAAGACTTGTGTATTAAATTAAAAATAGTCAGTGAAGATTGATATTAAATAATTCATCTTTTCTAAATAATACACTGGTTTGGATCTGGATGTGCAATTTCTTCAAGTTAATTACTGTACTACATAGCTCAGATCTGAACCATTCCCTACAAGTAAACCTGTGGGAGGGATTTCCTAATGAAAGGGCTGAAGTTTCCTGAAGTACAGATGGCAGCAAATTAAAGGCTAGTTGTCAGGACTGGGGGAAAAAATATTATAAGCTATGCTTCCTTTTTTCCTAGATACCTGGAAAAGAGAATACTAATTTTGATACTTAGAAAGGAAAACTATGTTGTTTTTTGCAGGGAAGATTTCTCCAGCGTGGGATGTTCTTCACAGTATAAGCGACTGGAGTACAGTAGAAGTGTTACCTTATAACTTACTAATATTTGGGGTAGCTAAGGGTCTGTTTGGGTTTTGAGGCTACAGAGAGCAGAACCAGACAAGCTTAGGATCTCTTCTTTCTTTTCTTTTGTCATAGAAAATGGGCTGTTACTCTGTTTCTTGCTACTCTGTAAGTTCATCACCTGGGATATGGGAAATCTCTAAAACTTTGATTAGAGAGAGCATGCAAATATGCATTCAGTTTTTCACTCTTAGTAAATACAATAAAACCCCCACCTCTAGTGGGTGAAAATCTTTAACTGATTTAATATGTCATAATATTTGTGAGTGCGTATTATTCCTATGCATTTTTAAATAAGAACACTGAAAACAGTTGACTATTCTTGTAAATGAGAGAGAGAGGTACAATGCCCTGTGTAATGACAATTTTCTCTCTCTCTCTCTCTCTCTGTGCTCTCCTGGGCAATTGTCCGTCTGTCTCTTTCAACATGTTTTTCTTCATCTTTTTGGAACAGATCACCAAGATGTCAGGATATCATAGTTACTTAAAAACATTAATCTTCTAAAAGTGATGGTTAAGATACATGGCTAAATCTTGTATTTTGTTATAACTTGGAAGAAAATTATCATTTGGAATGCCAGAATCTTTCAGAGGTCAGGCCTTAACAAAGAGTGGTACTAATAAAAATGTTTCTAAATATTTGGATACAAATGTGAACTTTAGCAACCTGTCAAACTGAATTTATTGTCTTTTTTGTAGTCATTGCTGCTTTAGTTATCTTGCTCTGGAAAGCTGGGGAGCAGCTAGAAAGCCATAAAGGTGGCACTGTTAATACAGCGATTGGTTATTGAAAACTTGTGCTTTGATCTAAAGTTACTCTTATGAGACTGTAATAAGACATATGAAGTTTTACGGCTGCTCAGGGCTGTGTGGCATGCATCTATGCTTGTTTTTATGAACAGAACAAGCTATGTAATTTTTTTCTTAATGACTTGTGTTTGGGAAGCTACCAGTGTACCATGTGAAGGATACAGGAGAACTGCAGAAAATCATAGTTTTTCTATAGAGCAATCAAAATCAATTAACAGCGGATTGGATTTCTATTTGTTGCTTGTGCAAAAAAAAGTGTCTCTCGCAGGACTTCACAGATGGGAAAAAATAATTTTGCAAGTATCTAATTCATCCTTTGGGGAGCTCAAGCTGAGAGGATGAAGGGTAAAACACTTTGAATGGAGATCCCTGTGTGTTATCGATTATGTTGGAAATACAGCAGTCAGCAGGAAAAGTTTCTATGAACGTGCTATATGCTGTAGCTGTTGTAAGCAATAAATGCTTGGTTTTCCAAAGCAAAAGAGGAGTTGTCTTCCCTCCACCCCAGTAATGTCACGTTTGTGACTTGTGATACTAAAAAAAGAAAGAAAGAAAGATTTCTTTCTGTTGTCCGATTAGCATTTACTATTTTCTGCTTTGGATGTGGCTCTTCTTTGATTAGGTAGTACATGTAGCTACATGTACTATTTTTGAAGACACATCTTCTGCACTTAGAATAGAATATGATGGTGACCAAAGCTGCCTTTAAAATAACTGTTGGCTATGGTAATTATAAAGGAGGCTGCCTTACGTTTGCAGAAGAACCATGCGTCTTTTCTGCCTCCCTTTCTCCTGCACCAGTGGTGGATGCTGATGGCTCTGAGTGTCTGATGTGTAAGGGCTAGGATACTTGTTCCTGGACAGTTACGTTTGGTTTATATATTTATAATTAGCATTTATTTAGCATTGTTATCCTGTGCTATGTCTGTGCGTCTGTATGATTGCTTGCTGTGGAAAAGCAGTTTTCCCCTTTTTACTTCCCTATAGTATGAAGTAATGTATGTGGAGCTGATTTATATCTTTGAAAGGCATCTTGCGCAGATAGGTGAGCTTTTCTCTTTGCAATAGCTTTCAGGAAGGAATGCTGTGGGATGATTGCCTTACAGTGGTGAAAACAGCGCTGTCATCACTGGGCTTGAAGAACAGATGAGTCTTTGCTATGATTAATTACGAAAAAAAGACAAACTCACTTAAAATCTGTCATGGTAGCTTGGAATGGTAATATATAATTAAACAGTAAGACGTGACAGGAAAAACATTTCTGGAAGATTACTCTACGCCTCTGGTGCATTTTAAGATATGAGTTCCTGTCTAAATTGAGGGGAACTTAATTCTCCTCATCTACCTTTCATTTTTAATTACATTAAATATATTTGACTGAAAGACTGCTTTGAGAAATTGTAACTTATTTTTGGAGTTCTTGGGCAAGACCCGTTCTGAGAACTGCTGCTGTTGTCTGTCTGTCCCTATGAAGCAACGCTTACTTGGCTGGCAGCCCCCTTGCTCCGGAATCTCCCTGCCCCGCGGTGCCATGTGTTGCCTTTGGAACCAGTTCCTTTGGTCGTGCCTCTCGCTGCCAGATCGCTATGGGCCAAATGTGCTGCTTCTCGTTTGTCGTTTTGGCTCCGTTGGTGTGAAATGGCCAGGAGTCATCATAGTTGCGGGCGGACCCTTAGGATTCTGTCAAGTGGGCGCAGAGCTGGCGTAGCCAGTTCTGCACAGTGTGAACTCTTCAGGGACGTTTGTGCAGAGTGTGTGCGGACAGGGTGTTGAAGACAAGCGACAAATTTGCTGCTCCTTATTTCTAGCCACTAAAAGGATTGTTTTTCAAAACTAAACCTTTAGATTGCTGTAGCCTGGCTCCTTTCCGTTGTTTGTATTGTCTCCTTTTCTTGGGCTGTCTGTTGGGGACAGATTGGATGATGCAATGAAGACAGTTCTAGGGTATTGCCTAGCGTTTACGAAATGGCAGATATATAAGTACCAGGCTGGTTTCTTCTAGTCTCTTGATTGGTAGCTGAAGAAATAACATATGCTGCTCTGTGTGTTTGAAGCACGACTTTGCCTTGGAATAGAAATTGAGGCTCCTCAGGGAGGAATTAAAAAAACAAAAAAACAAACAAAAAAACAAAACAAAAAACCAAAAAACCAACAAAACAAAAAACCAAAAAACCAACCAAACAAAAAAACCCAAAAGAGACAAACCCCAAAAAACCCAAACCCCAAACCATAAAAACAGCCAATTGATTTGCACGTGCTCTGCCAGGAAATGAAGACATAACCCTGGGCCAGAGCTGCTACATGCAGTGTGTTAAGTGTTTCTAAAAAGGTCTAGAAGTCGGGGTGGGGAGAAGCAGCTGCTGGTGGTGTGGGACCCCCTACCAATGAGGATCCCGTGGAGAAGGGGTGCCTAGGGGAAGGGCAGACCAGGAGCAATGTGAAGTTCCCGGCTTCACCTCCCCCAGCGCTCTTTGAGGCTCTGTCCCCTCCTCTTGCCTCGGGTCTGGGGGAAGAAGGAAGACTCTTATACAGTATCATGAAAATATTTTCGTGTGCAAAGAAATTCTCAAAGTTCACAGCACTGGGCAGCTTAGCGAAGAATTAGCTGTGCTGTCTTAACACCTCTCAGTAACTGCTCCTGGTTTTCCTCCTTGCCTTGGCTATTCCTCCTAGCAGAATCCACGGTGTGCGTGTTGGGATCGACTCTTGTGACCAGGGAAGAGTAGGGCAGTATTGTTATTAACATCTTTTGAATGCGAGTAAGTGGGGAGACGGACTGGGATAGGTAATTCATGGTATGTGTGGAAGGGTGAGGGGAAGAGCACGTGGGCTCCAGCTGAGCTCACATCGTTTCAGGACAGCATAGCTGCTCTGCTGCCAGATAGCAGCATGGATTGGTGTGCTCAGAGCCCACACGATCTGCTTTTCATGTGTTGTACGGTATCCCTCCTTCAAAGGAAAATGCACAATTAGAAGAGCACAGCTGTTCCCACCCATCCTGGGAGCTGAGATGCTCCTAGCACAAAGTTGGGGAGAACTGCATGTATTTGGATGCCTTAATAACAGCCTGAATAACAGGGTTTAAACATCGTGAGGTGGGAGGGAGGAGTTGCATTGTCTGACTTTTTGTTGTGTTGATGAAAGAATAACTTTTACTGCTCCGTACTTTGTCAGACGTCTGTTTTATGTCTTCCTCCCCTCCCCCAGTGTGTTTCTGGAATGAAATGGGGAAGCAAGCTGAGCTGTAATTTCAGAAAGTGACAGGAGAAAGCTGGGAGTTTTAAAGGTAGCGACAAAAATAACAGGTTAAGGAAATAGAATAGCCTCTGGCACATGTGGGTTTGACAGAAGACAATGATACAGCTCTGTTGCAAGCTGTAGTTCTGGGAATGAGGCAAGAAACTACTGACTTGTAAATATATGCAGCTGCAAAGTCAGCGAAACATCTGCCATCAAGAAGGAGGAGTCAAACTGCCATTTATTTGTTTATTAGGATATGACGTCTTTGGGCCTCTTCTTTGAAAGGACATCCAAACCACCTGATACTGCCTTTGGAGAGAGTAAAAAGAAAAGCTTGCTTTGATTATTGGAACCGAGTTGGGCTCAGCCCCAAGTGGAACCAAAAAAAAAAAAAAAAAAACTGAACAAAAATAAGAAAAGCTTGCAATTATCTTTTGTAGTCACTTATCTGTGGGACCAGCAGGTTGGGCTGGTACAGCTGCTGGCCATGACTCCAGGTGCATGTCCGAGCAGCCAGGAGACTCTGACGTGGCTGTGGACGGTGCCTGGGGAGGCTGGGGCTGGGCTGGTTGTCGGTGGGGAGGCTGCTGGAAGATGGTCAGCTGTAACGGGGAGGGTGCGGGCAGTCGCAGTTCCTTCTGCCAAGGGCAGGGTTGAGTCTGTCTGGGTGTGTTGTGGGCTGTGTCTTCCCTCTGACTGTTTGACCAGCTCTGGATGTGAGCCCCAGTGATGCAGGGGAGGCTGGTTATCCACGGGGACCCATCTACAACCGTGGCAGTGACCTTCTTGTGAAGGTTTCTTATGCTCAGAAATGTGGTCACTCTTCAATAACTTGCATTTTTAGATATTCATTAATCTGAGTGCATGGGACAGATGCATTAAACATGTTGAGGTGCTGGAGGGGAATAACTTGAGCATTGTCTGGCCTCACCAGTAGTTTCTCCTGTAATGAGGCAGCTCCTGTGCCAGAGAAGCATCCTCTAGCAGCATCCTCTAGCAGCCTAGCTCTTTTTCAGGTGTGGGAGTCTCCCGCTGGGTACGGAAGAAGTGGTGAAGAGTTGCTCAGTCTTCACCTGGTGGGGGGTAGAATGACTGTGTGTTTCAGTAAAAGACCAACTTTTATCTCAAAAAACACTGATATGAAAGGATGTGGCTACATGACTAGGGTTAGATGGGTATTCTTAAGGTTATTTTGCTGGTCACTATAGGGAATGTGCAGCAATACTTTTCAGCCATAAATTATTGTTAATGAAGGTCCTTTCTGGAGTTCAACACCTTTTCCCCTCACCTTGTGGAAAACAGAGGACCCACCATCCAAAAACTCTGAGAGATTTTGTAGAAGAATTAGACAAACGTATATGGACAGTCACTGGCTTATGCATTTAACTGTGGAGAAACATGCATTTAACCCGCGAAATAACATGCTTTGATGGGTCTCTGTAATTCATTTCACAAATAACTTTAGTTAGTTCCTTTGTACTTGGCTTTTATTGCCTACCATCAAATGTGGTTTTTGCTCCTCTCCTAATTTAGATCATGGCAGAGGACCAAAGGTGGAATATGCTCCTAAAGTGTTATGTTACAAATTATTGATCAGAGAAAAGTAGTGTGATGGAGAAGTTCTGAAATGTTTTGCTAGCTTCTTTATTGTTGTTAATCTACCATGCTATCCTGGATGAGCAAAGAAGAGTGCATGAATAACAAATGGAGGAGATTTATTTGAACATTTTATGGGAGCACGCTGGGAATAGGGTGAAGCCTTTTGGTTTCTATGTTATTTTAATAGTTATATTAAAAAATATCATTGTATTAAAAGAAGAGAATAAATAAAGAAGTATTTAAATGCCAACAGACCAAGAGTGTTTTATTCCCTCTTTCTAGGCTTTTACTTCTGTTCTAACTTAATAATGAACCACAGCTATGGTCAGCATAAATAATTTCCGGAGAGAGTTCATTGCTCTCTCTTTCTGGTTTCTACATGTACATCTTGTTCTTGGATAAAGCTTCTCATGGAAATTCATGGGAACACATTGTGTTAACGTGGTGCCTCTTTCTTGAGAAAAGACCTTCTGGAAGTTGGAAGTCTGGTAGTTTCCTTCTGAATATAGTTTTGCTCTCTCTAGGATGGTGGTGTGTAAACTTTCTGCTCTGAATGCTTTTCCTCTGTGTTCAGGAATTTTTTTCTTGGACCTGGGTGTAGGGTCCAATTTAGATCTTGCTGGTTTGATTTACTGAGCTTTTTAAAAAAAAAAAAAATCAATTTTTAGCTAATTTTACACACTGTTCATTTGGAATAGCATTTACTAAGTTTAATCTGAGAGTTATTAAAGGTCACAGTACCAATGTGAAGTATTTGCTCTGTTTTTTCTACTCAAAAAAAAAAAAAATTTACACACTTTATGATCTGAGCAGAGGAACAGTCTGTGTGGCAGAGTGTCAGACTTGTGCAGTGCCCAGGTACTTGCAGGCGAGGATGCCGGTTCTCCCTGCTGCACTGAGGACGGGAGCAAACGCTCCAGGCAGCTGCAGGTTCCTGGTGGCCTGTGGACCACGAGCGAGCCCTGTTGCGTCCTTGGGACCCTCTGTGCTTCTGCCTCTGACTGTTACCTGGGTGCCTCAGGAGAGGCTGTGCTTCAGGCCCTTCCTCTGCTTTCATTTTTGTTTCTTTCCTCTTCTCCCCCCACCCCCACTTGAGCATTATTGTTTGAATATTAACATAATACAGGACAAAAGGACACTTTAAAAAAAACAAAACCACTCCCCCCCCACCCCCAACCACCCCCAAACCCACTGTTCTGGTTTCATTGGGTGTTTGAGAATTTATTAAAGCCATGAAACATGCCATAACTTCGGGAAGTTATGCTGCTATCTTAATAGGAATAGTCAAGTGTTGACTGTTCTGTTAATGGGAAGTCGGTTTTGTACTGAACCACACAACTGAAACTGAATGGAGGAAAGAGGAAGGAAGAGTTCAAATGGGGTTGTGCCCATTGTCACAAATGTCATATGACTCTGTATGTGTGTGTTTTTTTTTTTTTAAGTCTATTGAAACCTAATTCAAGTTCGTTATTTGCCCTCTGGGTGTTAACAGAAAGTTCCTTCTTGATTACAGGAAAAACAGTATTGAAGGAAAGGAGACTAAAAGCCCCCTTTTGCTATCCATAATTTTAGTGAGGTGCTTTACAGAGCCTGTAGATGCCAGGCTCCTCATCTGTGCTGCTGCCTTGCCAGGTCCCTCTTTCCCTGTTCCTCTTCCTCTGTTGAAGAGCAATGTGTAAAAAAACATTGAGTAGAGGTGCAGTTTAACAAACGTACTCCAGCTCTAGTGAGAAGCTTCGAATGCCCAGGTGCATCATACCTCTGCGGGAAAACCTTTTTCTTCTGTTTATGGGTATTGGGAAAATAATGGCATCTGTTTGCGACATTGTCCTGGTTTCGCCTGGGATAGAGTTAATTTTTTTCCTAGTAGCTGGCATAGTGCTGTGTTTTGGATTTAGTTTGAGAATAACTTTGATAACACACCGATGTTTTAGTTGTTGCTAAGTAGTGCTTACTCTAGTCAAGGACTTTTTCAGCTTCCCATGCTCTGCCAGGTGCACAAGAAACTGAGAGTGGGCACAGCCAGGACAGCTGATCCAAACTGGCCCAAAGGGCTATTCCATACCATATGACGTCATGCTCATTATATAAAGTGGGGGAAGTTGGCCAGGGGGCAGCGATTGCTGCTTGGGGATGGGCTGGGTGTTGGTCAGCAGGTGGTGAGCAATTGCATTGTGTATTACTTGGTTTGTATATTCTTTTATCATTATTATTATTATTGTCCCCTCCTTTTCTGTCCTGTTAAACTGTCTTTATCTCAACCCACGAATTTTACTTTTTTCTTTCCGATTCTCTCCCCCATCCCACTGGGGAGGGGGACAGTGAGCGAACGGCTGTGTGGTGTTTAGCTGCCTGACGGGTTAAACCACAACAGTCCTTTTTGGTGGCCAACGTGGGGCACGAAGGGTTTGAGATAATGACAGATTTGACCGGAGTGTGTTCAAACAAATTTGTGATAAGCATTCATTATATTAGTTTAATAGTCACTGGTCATAATGTTGATTGATTTGCTCTCAGAGTTGTTGTGCTTGTTCTCAGAGCTGTGCTATGTAACACCTTACTTGCCGTATGTACTCCCTGTGGTGCTGTTTATCACCTCTGGGAGCTGGATTAAAGTTATCGCTTTGCTGTACTGTGTAACACTGGTTTATGTTATGATAGAATTATTGGTCATGAGATTGTACTCAGCACTGCCGTCATTCCTGTGCTTTGGGAGCTTCAGGAGCCATTTCTCAGAAACTATTAATAATTACACTTTTTACTAGTTTTCCTCGGAAAACTGATCTATGGGGGAGACAGAAGAGGACACTTTCCCCTGCTCCTTCACCATCCCTTTCTCCTTCAGGCTAGTTACAACAGCTTTTGAGAATTTTGAATATCCTTGGGATATTCAAACCAGCATCCTCCTACTGCTGTGTCTCCTGAATGCAGTTCAGGTCTTGTTTAGGGTTAAACAACTACTTAAGCATATCATCCAGAGATAAATCCCTGCGACGGGCACTGCGGCCACTCCAACCCCCGCAAAAGGCACTGCCGATACTCCAACCACCACGATACGCACTGCAGCTACTCAAACTTTGGCAACAGGCACTGCAGTGACTCTAACCCTAGTGACAAACTCTGCAGCTACTCAAACTCCAGTGACAAGACACTGCGGCTGAACTAGAGAACCAACCCGTGCTGGTATCAATCTCCCCTATACACAAGAAGAAATACACAAGAAGATCAGCTCATTTACTGAGGGATGAAGATGAACCAGGGCCATCATGAGAAGAGGAGGAAGAGGCAGAACCCATAAATGAGATGGTAACCACCCGATCCCTATCCCTGAGTGAACCGCAAGATATGCGAAAAGATTTCAGTTGTCATCCAGGTGAGCACATCATCACCTGGCTGCTCCAATGCTGGGATAACGGTGCCAGTAGCCTGGAATTAGAGGGCAGGGAAGCCAAGCAGCTGGGATCCCTTTCTAGGGAAGGGGGCATTGACAAAGCAATTGGAAAAGGGGCACAAGCCTTCAGCCTCTGGAGACGACTCCTGTCAGGCGCGAAGGAAGGGTATCTCTTCAAGGAAGATGTTGTATGTCAGCCAGGCAAGTCAGCCTCTGGAGACGACTCCTGTCAGGCGCGAAGGAAGGGTATCTCTTCAAGGAAGATGTTATATGTCAGCCAGGCAAGTGGACCACCATGGAGAGAGGTGTCCAGTACCTGAGGGAATTAGCCGTGCTGGAGGTGATTTATAGTGACCTGAACAATGAGCAGTTATCCAGAGATCCAGATGAAGTCAGGTGCACATGACCCATGTGGCTAAACCACAACAGACATGTTTCCACGCGGATGCTTTTCTTGGTCCTTTCTGATCCCAAGAAAACTAGATCAGTTGAGACTTACAGAGCTGTTGGGATGTAGGGGAGCAGTAACTGCTGCGTCAGCTGCAGCAGTGTCTGTCACTTCTCAGTCCTACAGCAGAACCTCTCTTTGAATGACACCTCTTCAGAGTTTGGCAAAATGCCTTTTTTTATGCCAAAAGAATTAATGCACTGTCTACATCTTTCTTCCACATCCACATGTGCACGGCAGGAGGGAGCATAAGATCCTGCTATTAGGTCTCAGGACTGACTTCTCAGAATCTTTATGTAGACCCTCTAGAGAAGTGAGGCATGAGAAGTGAGGACCTGAGAAGAACCAATTTCAGATTTTTTTGATCTAAAGCAGCTGTTTAGAAAGGTTTTCCTTTAGCCTGTAAGGAAGTAAGTGGTTCCTAAAACTTAGGAAACTTGAAGTTAATGAATTCCATGTAAATCGTATTTTGTTGTTCATCTTTGTTTTAAGAGGGGAAATAATTTCCGTACTAGGTCATGAAGGCTATTGGTCTTTCCAAATCTTTCCGAGCTAGGAATTTCTTGACTACTTTGAGGCCTTGTCCTCTACCTGTAATCCTCTGGAGCAGTTTTTTTGTCACTATATGGTAATAACCTCCTCTTCTCAGCAGGCAGTGTTAAATATTTCATCATTGTTTAAGGATAGTAGTTACTTTGCTTACACAGTGACTAACAGTATTGGGTGTGTTCATCTCCATGAGGAAAATGCAGAGACAGAACCCACCTTTTTTGATTTTTTAAAAACAAAGAAAACCTCCAACCAACCAACCAAAAAAGTTTTCCTAATTGAAAATCCCCCAATTCTCTCTGGTTTAAAAGCTCACTTAATTTTGAGCAAGGCACACGACATGGTTGTGGCATGACAGAGCTCTGTGTGTGTCATAGGGTGCCATAGCTGTAAAGAAAGGAAGTTGTGTTCACATAAATGTTTTTGCTTCCCTTAAGTGAGGAGGTGCAATGGAAGGAAAGAACAGTACCTGTTCTCACAAAACAGGTTGCTTTTAGTGGGTGATCACCCCGATTGCTAGTCTGGGAGTCATATTCCCTCTCAGAAAAACAGTGAAGTTAATGCCAGGGGTGTAGTGGGGAAGATGAGGTCCCGTGATCTGGCCTGTCTGAGGCATCAGGTGGGAGAGAGTCTCGGTGGTAACTGTCATGCAGTATAAACCAAGCAGCCCCCAGAATAGGAGGACCAAACTGGAAGAGCGTGTACTGGACAGAAGCAAACTCTTTGCTCATCCGTCTCCTGTTAGCACTAATCCTGGTCTACTATCAGTTGTGAGACTGGGATATTTAAACTTCTCATTTTGAGCCTCTGTGTTATAAACATAAAATACAACAGCCTGCTCTCTGCCTGAGTGTATAAACTTGCCTTGCTGTATATACCTGTTTGGGCTGGCAGAATTTGGGGTTGAAAGAACATGCAAAAATGCTTTGGTGTAACTGAAGTTAAAACGTGGGATCTTGAATCTGATGAGATATAGTCTGTTTTGCACAGGGAAGGTGTTGTGGCACATACAAACCAGAGATTCATGTAAAATGTTATAACAATATAGAATGGCCAACCTAGCTAATTTGCAGCCAGGATGACTTCGTAATTGTTTGTGGCATTGATTTATTATTATTTGTCTTGTTTGTGACTGAATGAATAATATAAAAATAGATGTTCTGTTGCATTCCAAGTATGAGGATAACTTTTGAACATGATCTGCAGTTAAAAATAATTACTCAAAATAAACTAAAAAGTCCCAAACCTTGCTTTTTGACAATCATACTTCCGTTCTTCCCAGTAGTTGCTTTTTTTTTGTGTGTGTGCGTGTGTGTGTGCACGCTTTGTTCTTCCTCTACCTTGTTCAGCTTTGTGGTTTTTCTTCCACCTGGAGGAAGACCGCAGTGGGTGCCTCAGTGTTTGCTGCACGGCGTGTGTGGGGAAGAGCGAAAGAGCTGGAGAGGCTTTTTCCCCTCCTGCTCTCATCCTGGTAGAAGGGAAGGGTGGAAGGACTGATGTGGCAGTGCTGGCTCCTGCTGCCCTGGGAGGCATCCTGGTGCCTGGCAGGGCTGTGTGCTGACACCTGGGGACCCCACTGCTCCCGTTTTTCAGGCAGCATCTCCTGCGCTGTGCACAGAAGGCAGTTTGATGAGATAATCTAAAAATCTAGTGACACAGGTGGAAAATGTCATAATACTTTTTTTTTTATGCTGAACTCTGTTGCCTCTCTGGCTTTACCTGCCTGGCCTGGCAGGTGTTTGCAGGGAGGGAAAAAAATGTTCCTTGAGGATTTAGCTGCTGCTCTAGATCATCTTCACAGAAGATATGGCCGGTGAAGACAGAGTTGTTTGCAGAGGTGCTTGTATGAATATTTGTACAGAGAAGACTTGGTGGAAAATAAGCTGAGGGCAGTTACTACTGGGGCCTAGATCAGAAAATGTTTTGGGTGCTTGATGAGAAACTCCAGGGCCTGGTGCTACCAGAGCAGTTGGGTAGGGGAAGAGACCGTAGCTATCCACAAAGGGCCTAGACATTTTAAGGCATCTTCCTCAAAGCTTAATTGAACAGCTACAGTTTGTCACTAAGGTTGGTGAGTGGTTTGCAAGGTTACAGAAACGCTGCATGGCTGGAGGGAGCCGCTGGGCCTCTGTTCAGCTGAAGCCCGTGCGGCACCCTGGTCCCATGCCATGCCCAGGGCCTCCGCTGTCGAGCAAAGTGAAAAATGTGCAGGGGTCACTTTTTCCACAGTCATGGGAGCGGGGGGAGGAGGGAGGGATTTGGGGTGGTGCCCATCTTTCCTGTAATTGCCTCTTAATTAGAGCCCTCATGCTGACTTGTCACTCTTGAAATGCCAGTTCAAATTTTCAAAGGGTTCAAACCACTGACCATTACCCTATGCACTGGGCCGCAGTGTAGGGCGAGATGTGGCCTGTTCCTGACATATCGCGCGGTGACAAAATGTGCCAGGGAGAGTGTGAGGGGCCAGAGAGCATCGAGGGCATTTCTTAGTAAGTCGGGCAAATCCCAACACCTTCTGGGGGAGAGAGCGTTTGTAATAATTTCTGCACTGAAGATGCGCTGCTTGATGGCCGTGTCTAAGGCTTAAGGCCAAAAAAAGGAGTTAAGAAGCTTGTCCATCTGTTGAAGCTGACACCGAGATGTCAGTACCAAAACTTGGTGCTGAAAGATGGTGGTCTAAACTGAAGCGCAGACTTGCAGTGAGCCTTGATATTTTTCCCAGGAGAAAGACATTGTAAGGTCATCGATCAAGAGCTAGAGAAAAGGAGCATTGCTCTCCCTTTCCCTCCCCAAAATAGAACAACCAAAACAAACCACCATCTGGCCACTACCCCTGTTGATGGTTGCAAGAATGTAGCATTATCATGATAAACAGCTGTTGTGTTGCAAGGGGGGCTGGCCTGTGCACAGGGACAGTTCTGATGAACTTTCGAACAAAAACCCACTGCAGGAAAAAGAGGGATTTCATTGCTGTAATTGTTTATCCTAGATGAGATAGTGATCCTGAAGTTTATGTCAGTGTCACAGTCCAAATAATTGAGATGTCTAGAAAGTAGGGGAGCTTAGGGCTGTGTATAGAGGGGAATTATGTCACCACAAAGATAATGATGGATACTTTTGACGAGAAATTGAGTCCATGTTTGCCTGGAGGAAACACGGGGGATATGTTTGGAGAGCTGTTTCCTCTGTTTGTCTGGTGCTATCAGTGGGTGCTGAGCTCTGATGCGGGGTATGCATGGTACAGAGCGTGTTGGCTCAGGCATGGTGGTGCTCTGGCATTGAGGTGGCAAGTGTGCTCATAGGGGCATTATGCGGGGTCATCCTGGTCGAACGCCTCCTAGCTTTATGATCTCTGCTTTGCATTCATTTATATGGTGTAGTCAATCACATGAAGTGAACAATGTGGCGTGCTGTAGTTGGCGCAGTTGAGGTCTGATTCTTGGTGACTTCCTGGGTGAGGTTGCTGTCATTTGGGGCTCCTAAATTCCCACAGGAATCACGTGCGATGTGCGTTGTGTCCTTAAGTGCAGCTGAGGAAGGTACCTGCCCTACAAAGGAATGTGAGTGTGGTACTTCTGCCCCAGGGCACTTCCACATTGCAGTAGCTCCTGCTTCTTGCAGCTACTTTAATGTTGCTCTTGAAACTGTCTCTCACTTGGTTCACTTGATGCTACACCTAAATTAGGGGTTACTGGGTTAGGTCAGGGATCACTCTAGTATGTAATGCCCACTTCTGAGGCAGAATAAATCTTCAACAGGTACTGGCGTAGAAGAGGAAGAGTAGCACGTAATACCTGGTCAGTCCCATAGCTTGCGGCTTTATGAATAGAGAACATAATTCAATGCCAATGTATTTGTGGTGTTCTGGGCAAAACATCACGTGTGATGTAGTGGCTTATTTGTCTATTAACTGGGCAAGGTGCCTTTAGCCCTGAGGAAACTGGCATGAAAGCAGTGAGGGGTCCTATAAACCCTGACCTGTTGTAGGCATGTCAAACTTGCTTTTATTCTCTGTCTGTTTCCAATACGATGTTGAAGAGGTCTTGGGCTGTTGTATTGATCCTTAAAGGATTCAGTGGCTTTAGTTTAGGTGATTAAATTTAGTTTCAGGACGAAGTCTAGGTTGATAGTGAAGTCCTCTCTGAACTAGTCCAAATCTGTTGAACAGCCTTTTGAGAAAATAGGATCCGCTGCAAATCTTGCCACTGGAGCTGGCTAGGAAAAAGTAATTCACGTTGGGTAATGTACTTGCATGGAGGTTTTCGTTCTAGTGTGATTTGGGCAGAAAAAATGAAAGCTTGGAATTTGCTGCCGATTGTTGCCTTGGAAGTCCTGATGCGTCCTTTCCTCCACAGCACTGCCCTGCCGCCACTGGGCAGGGGGAGCTGGGGTGGAGCAGAAACCATTAGCCAGATAGTGAAAATTGACTATGTCTATATAATGTTCAGATAAATTGACTATGATAAATGAAGACTACTTAGAAATGTTTTGCTGACTTATTTTCCACACTAGTTCTCACCATCTTTTGTTATAGCTTCTTATTTTGGCCCTGCAGTCTCTGGCTTTAACTTATACTTGTCTCCCCATATAATAAAAATACGTGAAAATGTGATGTTTACTTGAACTCCATTTTGCTGTTTGGGGAAAGAAGGGAGAGGTTAAAGAGCGTGAGTTCTCCTGATGTACTGCACTGTTGAAAGATGCGCACATACCGTAGTGGTCATCTGAAACAAATTTATGTGGCTAGGACTAGTGCAACCTGATTGTGAAAGTATTCTGCATAATTTGTGTGGGTATGGGAAGGAGGAGAGAAATTGTGAAATGAATTGTAACTTGAATGTAATTGTAACTTGTTTCTTATAGTTTGAAAAGTCTGTCATCTTATGGATTTGGGTCCTTATGTGCACTAAACTGACACTTTTTTCCCCTTTATACCAAAATGCCCGCAATTGTTTTTCTCCTCCTAGTGATTTGAGGACAGAAGGCAGAAAAAGAGTTTTTGTTCCTCATAAGATACTATGTCTGCCTGGTATTCTCATTTGCAGTAAGGCTTCTTTCATACTATTCCAGCACTCGAAAAGGACCTTAACTCGCTATCCTATTAAGAACCTCTTATGCTGCCAGGAAAATGTAAAGAGGCTGTAGACATTTCAGGCTCAACTCTCATCTACAGTACAATGAAGAAAAGGAAATAATACAATTCTTGGCTCTCCCGAATTTAGCAGAGCCAAAAGGTTATCAGCTGACAGAGTAGATGAGTTGTAATTATGATAACTAATGTTACTGGAAGTCTTTAAAAAGCAATTGAATTAATTATGTTTGATCTTGGTGAGACTCTGTGGCTGTTGGGATGGATTTTGATCTGGATCTGTTATCTGGGATGCAGTGTGGTGTAAGTGGGGGAAAAATAATGTGGGTAAATTGTGTGGGACTCGTCTTTTTATCTGCTTTGTATCTGTATTGTGGCATGCTTAATAGAGAATATACTATTTTTTTCCCTTTCTTTTTATTCCTTTCCTTTTTGGATGAATAAATTGAACTCTGCTATGGTTTGGAATCTGCAAGGTATCATGAAAGCCTTTTTCGAAAGTCTGGCAAATTGTAAAATCTAATTTCAGTGAGAATTAGTGTATGACGGAGTTTGCCCCTTCTGTGTAAGGTGGATATAGTTAAGAGTTATAAAACCTATTTTGCAGACTGTTATTTTCAGACATAAGTATTCAATTAATGCACAAAACAGGAACAAAAGGTAATTTCTGGTTAAATTACTGTTTTTTAACTAAGGCATCCTTTGACTATCTTAATCAAGGGGGACAAGATAAAGTTTTTATTATATATAGAATTCCTCCCTTAACAGTCCTTAGACATTTACATTTTTTTCTGTCCCTTTCTGCAGGACTTGGAATGATGAGAGTACAGCTGAGAAGTGGGTGGGTTAGCCAGATCATGTCTTCCAGAGTCATCCAGCTCGTTACAAATAATCATCTGCTATTTATTTAAATATTGGTAGCATAAATAGGTAACCTGCTGCTTTACCATTCCAGTGCAAAAATAGTGCTCTGCACTTTTTGCAAACTAAGAGCAAGCAGGTTTAATTATATCTCAGTAATGAAGGGTGGTGTATTAAGGTGAGTGGATTTTTCTTTGCTAAAAACTTCTCAAGACCTGCTCCAATGAATATAATTTGTCTTTTTTCATAGTAAGTGGAACTAGTTAAACAAGTCCTCTCAGCTTTAAGTAATTTCTTAAAGTGCTATTTCAAATTTCCTTCTGTAGAATAAACAACTAAATTAAATATGAATAACCACATATTTAATTTTGAAAAAAGATGATTTATTTTAAATTCCTGTTCAAGTAAGAATATATGCAAGAGAGACTACTTATAAAATGACATCCTCAAGGAAAATATATTTATCTAATGTAAAGCTAGGTGAAATGGTGCAAAATATCACCTTGGCCTTGAGTTCTTTGGTTTTAATCTCTAAAATGAGAAGATTTACCTCTTGACAATGGATGAAAAATGTGAACAAAATGGCGTCTGATCTTACATTTTTTTTTCCCCTCATGCTTACTTCTGTCTTCCAGACTCTCTGTGTTTAGTGTAAAACAAGCCTGTGTGTTCCCAAACTTATTTTAGTTTTGAGCTGATGTGTGTATAGTGCTTGACCTGGTCATCAGCTGTGGAAGATGTGGATGGCTATCTTTAGCCTTGTTTAGCTTCCCTGCTTAGCTGGGATGTCACGTCGTAAGCTCTTGTGATGGTCTTTTGGTGTTTTTGTCAGTACTTGAGGGATTCTTGAAGTATAGGGTGGTCGCCTTTCCACCTGTCCCCTTGCAACTATTCATATAGAAACTCATTCTGATATGAATTTTTCAGGTCTGTCTTTGGATTGTTGGGTAAAAATGTGTAAACAGTAGCCAAAGGGAGCTTTATGCTCCATCTACAAGCAAAATTCTGGGGTTCTTGCTTTACTTTAGGCAGCTAGATAACAAGGGATAAAAATGTCCTGGGGTGACCAACATCACTTGCTTTTCTTGGGATTCCCCCCCCCCCCCGTCATAGTGGAATTTTGTCGAATTCTCAAAAAAATTTGTAGAAGCTGAGCTCGCATTTCCATCCCAGGGCAGAGCATTAGTGCAGTGAGCTAAGCACGGATGTGGCCATGTAGCTACAGTAGAGTGTTCCCTTATGGCAGTTACTCAAGAATACCTTTGAATATTTATATGGTGAATTAACACCATAGTGTAAAGGAGGTTTGGCAGAAAATCTTTCAGGATCTTGCAAGCTGCTCCATGCAAAGTTAGTGGTTTCTTTGCAAAAGCGCATATTAAAAAAAAAAAAACAGAGCACGTATAAAATGTGCTGGATAAGGATGTTGAGAATTGAATCTGGCAATGTGTGATTCTGCAAAGGCATCTTGTGTTATGGGTTATTGTTTATTCTGTCAGACCTTTATTTTAAAAACTGCTTATACAGGGGAAAAGCTTTGTACCTCCTCCAATGGATATGTATGTTTCACTGAAATTCAAAGAGTTCTATTTTTGTAGACCTTATTCAAGGTTTTTCATAAATTGCAAGTTGACCTCAGCTTTGATGAATCTGTTGATCTGTTCTGAGTAGTCAGTGGCATTAATATGCTGCAGAAGGAAAGATTCTCACTTTCCAGTTGAAGTGAAATTCCTCATTTCATGGAGAGATTTGAAGAATGCTCACTTCCTTTCCTTAATTTTTCCAAGCTGACTTTCCTCTTAGAATGGCCTTGTTCTTCTGTGGCAACCTGCCTGGGTGGAGGAGGAGCCTGTGCTGGGGATGAGGAATAATTCACTTTGAAGAACAATGTTTGACAAATCTAGAAAAGCGATGGAGATCGTAAAAGTCAGAACAACAGGGCTGGCTGTTAGAAATGACTTGATTTACAGCGGCTGCGGCATTACCAGGTGGAATTCTTCAACTGGGTAAGGGCAGAGTAATTCCAGCTTAGCACCCACCTTGGCTCCTCCGTGCGTGGGTCACACCTGACCCACCGCTCCACTTCACCCACCGCAGGACATGTGGCAGGTAACTCATGGGCACAGCAACGCGCTCAATGAAATGCCAGCTGCACTCTGTAAGGTTGAGGGAGAAATTATCTGTACAGATCTTTTTAGGTGGGAAGGTAGGGCTAAGCTTAACCGTCTGTAAGCAATTAAAATTCATGACAGAAGGCCAGTATATTATACCCTCCACCGGTCATTTCTTCATTAACCAGACCTATGCGAATATAACATGGTCTGTTAAAATTTAACCCCAAGAGATGACTTCCCGGCAAGTTTTCTAGCCCGCGAGGATCAGTGTTGATGTATAAAAATAGGGAGTAGGTGGAAATGCTTGAAATGCCTTAAAAGCCTCTTCCAACTTAATATAAAAGCACAATGGCTAGAAAAAAAAAAAGCAGCTTCTACACATAGTATACAAAGTGTTTAGTAAGCAGTTGTGTCTAGCAGGTATTGGGCCATGGAACTGGCTGATAGAGGCTGTGTACTTGTAGTTTGTTTAAAATACCTGCTAATGAATTTGGATCCACTTTATTATTTAAGAATCACCTTGTTTTGTTTCGTAGTTAAATCTAATCTAGGTACTGAATTTTAGTATGGCTAGGGTTTTTTTCTTTTTTTTTCCTTGAGTGTGGTGTTATTCCATCCCTCTACTATGTTCTTCCCCCCCACCTTGTTATTTCTTACAGTTACTTCTGCTGAGAGATGGTAAGAGTGAAGAAGCAGCTGTAACTTTCCATGTGTTTATTTTTATTGAACTTGGTTCCCACTTGGTGGAATTTCTTGGACCACTGAATCGCTTTAAAAACCTCCTAAAGTCAATTGGGTGCAATCTGTCAGTAGAGCCAACTGCTTGCAATAGTTCATCTATCCTGTTACCAGTTTGAGTGCTGTGTCTTGGGTTCTTTCAGTGAATGACCCTGTATATTTCAAAGGTTTAACATTTTTTTTGACTGTGTTTTTCAACCTATGCAGCTCCTAACATCAGAGCTGCCTTATCAAACAGATCTTTTATCCTGTTAAGGGAGGGTGTTCCTTAGGATGCACATCCAGCTGAAATTTGAAGTGCTAAAGACCTCTTTATGCTATAATTACAATTTTGGGTCACCATATCACAATGGTAGCTATAGATTTTTAAGGAATTGTTTTCTCTGCAGATGAGGCCTGTTTATACTGCAGAATAGTGGTTTTTTTCTTCTCTCTTAATCAGAAGGGAAGACTGTAAAATTGGTGTCGTCTTTGCCTCTCTTCTGGACTTGATTGTCACAGACCTTGGGCTTGACAGATGCATGTAATGTTCAGGTTATCTATAACTCAGATATGTGCCTTTGTCGGGGGAAACATCAAGAACATCCAGGAAGATTGGCCTTGATCTTTAGCACTATAGCCTAGTCGTCTTCAAGAAAACAAACAAATCGTAAAAGAAAACAAACAAAAAAACCTACCCTGACTTCCTGTTCCTTTCTCTGTTTTCTCACTGCAGATGTGGACTAATGCCTTCAAAATTGAAAGCAGGTAGAGCTTTCAAAGATTAGTATGTTCCTATAACTTGGTTTTTGTTTTAACTAGTAACTGGTTATGTAGGTGTCACCCGTGACTAACTTTGAGAGAAAGGCAACAAGATTTCTGCTAAGTGGCAGAAATGGCTCAAATAAAATACTGAATACTGCGTACGTTGGTCTGGGATAAGCAAGGTGACGGGTTGTACCCCTGAAGTTATTGTAAGGGTTGGGGAATGGAGAGGAGAGAGTTCCAGCGAAGAAAAGACTATTTCTGAAAAAACATGTTTCATGAGTCTCAGCCCTCAGGGAACGACATATTTTAAAAAATGCTCCTGTTCCTGCCCCTCCCCCTTATAAAATGAATAGTAAAGTAAATAAAAATGTAATTGCACACCTCTAGCTTGGATGTTTCTTCCTGATGTACAAAAGCACAGCTGCAAAATAAGGCAGTGTTTTTAAGTGATGGAAAAAGATGCGGTGGGGTTGGGTTTTTGTCATCTTTGTTGTGTATACTTAAAGATAAGAGAGACAGAGGTATATGTAGATGTATATGCCTGTGCACACACATATATATGTGTAGACCTATATATATTTTCCCTTCTGGGACTTCCATTTGAAAATGGTGAAATTCCTGAGAAATTATGCAGCTCTTTCAAGTTGAGAATAATTATACAGCGGTGTGCGGATCTGAGACTGTTAGAAGTCTGTCTTTAATGAGGCGCTTCCAGTTGGTTGCTTGGGAGGATAGTAAATCCTCAGTTTGTACTAAAGCAAGTGCTTCTTCCATCACGTGCTGGGGTGGGAGTTCTTGCAGCCTGTCCTTACTGGTCCCCTGCCCAAGCTGGTGGCAGAGGCAGCTTTTCTGTTGTTGTCTGAGTTGTCCCCAGCCAGCAAGGGTTTTTTAAATGTTTTTTTTTAAAACCCATCTGAAGTTTGGTATAAGAATTGGTGTACGCTGCCCTAAGGTCCTTTGATTCCACGCCCCCCCCCC
>VYZW01023654.1:331134-381498 GCA_013401315.1 Balaeniceps rex
AAGCAATGCCATAACTGAGCTAAAGGTAAATCTTCCAAGCCATCCAGAAAAAGGCTTATGAGGCAGGTAGAGAGATTCAGAAGTGGCAGGCAGAGGACGTTCTTGCTGCTGAATGCTAACTGCATGTGGTCAGAGACTTCATGTAGAGGGTNATTTATGGATGTTGAGTTCAGCTACTCTGCATGCTTGGTAAGGTTAATTCCCAAGGTTTCTCATGGATGCCTTCATTTTCTGACATCCGTCAGTTTCTCTTTTTATATATGTAATGTCTGGACATTGGCATCTGGACTCTGGAGATACAGGTAGATTCACTGCTTCCTTTAGACTCTGCTGGGAGAAAAGCTGGTAATTGTTTTTCTACTTGGTCCAAGATATACTACTAGGTCAGGGTCTGAGTTTGGTAATTCCTAGCTATATTTTCCTGTCCTTCTGTATGTTTCTGTCTCCTTCCTTGTCTGTACCTTCTTACTTGTGTATGCCAGTGTGAAAGTTTGAATTGCTCAACTGAATGAGCAGGGATAGTGGTAATTTCATGAACTTGCTGGAAAATCTTAGTTTCACTCTCAGCAAGAGGTCCCCACCCAGCTGGGGAGGCTTGTGCAGTTCTGTGCTGGTGGCTGCGCTGGGCTTGCTCCTGTGAGCTTGGTTTTGTTGAAATCAAAACTTAACTCAGCCTTTAAGCATTGTGTATATGGTTTCCTTGTTTCTGTTTGTACTGTGTTGTAAGTTCACCACCATGTGCCCAGCTTTTTAGATGAGATAATTGCTTTATGATTTTTTTCTTCCATTTCCTGCATGCATCGTTCATAAATCCTAGTCAAAGGTCTGGCAATAACTTGTTAAAGCAAACAGGAGACACACAGTTGTTCTAGTCTGCCTAGCTTCCACTTCCGTAATGGAATTTGTATATAGACACAAGGGATGTATACGTGCGGCGAGCCATCCCTTCCCCTCCTTCCTTGTCTGTCATTTGCTGCTATTTGCACTGTTCCAGTGCCAGAAAGGAGGAAAGACTGACTCTAGAGGGTTAAACTCTCCACAGTGCTTAGTTGGAAGGTACTTGGATATTACAGTCATGCTGTCTAGAAGATCTTTTGATGAAGGGGATCTTGGCAATGCATGTTTTCTAACCTGGGTTATGTTAAAAGACACTTGGCTTATTCCAAAATAACTTTGGAGAACTTCTGTTCAGGACAACAGTTCTGAAACGCTTCTCCTAAATTTCTGTGAAGTTGTTGTGGATAAGATCGCTATTTTGTACTTGCAATGTTTACTAAGCCTTTCTAACATTATCCTGATACGTGTCGTGTCTTTTTTTTTTCCCTCTTCTTTTTCTAGGATGATACAGCACTCTTTAAAGTGGAATTTAATGTTAAATTTTTTACAGATAGTGAGGAAAGCCTGTTGCAGCTGGCTGTGATTATAGACTACTGCCAGCATGCTGGAATGGGAACTTCTAGGGTAGAGCAAGTTGAAGCAAATGAAATGGAAACTTCCTTATTTTTATAGTGGTATTAGCCATGAAGCTTAATTATAAAGTTTGACCTTTTTTACCTTCAGGAAAAAGCCTGGCTGAAGCTGTGAAACTTCTGATTCCTGCAGGAGCCCTGTGTAATTTCTGTAAGCAGTGGACTGGATTGGAAGTGCTCACCTTCTCTTCTACCTCCCAAGTTCTGCGTGGCTTTGGGATTGTTGCTGCTGCTTGAACCTTCCTGCTCCCCAGCAGTAGCAGAACCTGACCATGCCTTGTATCCTCCCAAATTGTAACAAATCTCTTGGCTCTTCTGTTCTGTAACAGAAGATGGGATTTAAGGGAGGGGAAAACATACAAATAAGCTCTGTGACCTGCTCACCGCATCTCTGATCCATCCTTGGGCTTTGAGGGATGGGTGGGGTGTAGGATCGGTCACGGACAGATGCCGTGGCTCAGAAGTGAAACACAAGGGATTCCCTCTTGTCACCACTGCCCCAGCACAGCTTCCCAGCAGACTTCCTGGTTGGAGCTGTGGTTTTAGTTTGGAAGTAGGCTGTGTTGAGACTGGTTTTCTGAATCAGTGGAACAAATGGCAAACCAACTACATCATTAGATGCCCTTGGTGTTTTTGGCCGGACCTGGCTGTTGAGGGTGTGGGGAATTGAATGAATGGTCATGATAGTAACTGAGAGGAGCTTTGGCTGTTCCTGTAGTAGTCACAAAGTTCTTGCTGTCTACAGCTGGACTTGATCCTTGTACTGTCCTCCTCCTTCTCTACCAAATACTGAAATACAGAGTTTGAAATGTGTTGGAGCAATTCCACACAGTTCTCAGGGGAGACAGCGAGTGCTGAGACAGGCCCTGGGTGCTTCTCTGGGTTGGTTTGTCAGGTGGAGCTGGAAAAGCTCTCTGTGGCTGAGCTGGGCTTAGCCAGAAACCTTGTGTTGGGGGTGGCTGTGAGTCATGGTCTAGCTGGCTGCTGAAATGCCATTGTAGGGACACGTACAAGTTAGATTCATTGCGACAATGTTCTCCCCTCTCATGTTTGTCCATATCTGCTTTGGTGTGCTGGTGGGAGGAGTTCAGTGGTTGCACCTGGTGCTGACCCCAGGCATGTCCTGTTCTCTGCTGCTTCTCTGTCCCAGCTGCCTGATCTTGCATGCAAGAGACAAAACGGGGGGCATGCAGTATTTATTTTCAGTGTTGGTAGGGATTTATGCTCACTTCACTGGGATTGTACTGGGATGCAATGAACTGGCCTGCCTCATGGATTAACAGCTCTATAGCTCAGGGGTAGAACAAGGCAAGGAAGATGAAGTTAATTACGGTGGAATAAGAGGTACAAGACTGTTAGTGTGACAGCACCTGATGATCCATGTGGGAGTGAGAAGACTGAATGAACTGTCTTGTGACTTGCTTTGAGAGCTGATTTTTTTTTTTTTCCTTAACAGTAGTGAGGTTTTTGTTGTTTGAAGGAGGAGTAATTGAGTATATGGAGGCAAGTGGGGAGAAAAGAGGTGGTGGAAAACAGGAGGCCTGGGGGCAGTTAGTTGGATGTAAAGGATTTAGGGTCAAAGTAGATTTCTAAAAACTGCCAGGTAATGTAGCTTCTTGACTCTTTGTGGTCATTTGGCTGCATCTATACTAGAGCTACTTTTCAATGACCCAGGGCCTTGCATACACTCAGTAGCACATTATACCAAAGGTAGATAGTTGTTGGTTTTTATGTTATTAAGTAACATCGCAAACAATTTAATTGCATCTGTATGAAATTCTGTTTCTGAACCTTGCCACCCTTCTTCTAAACTGCCTTGCTTATCTCAGAGTCTAAGCTGTAAAGGTCTTTATTGTGTGGATCCCCTTTTTTTTTTTCCCCTAACATGTTTATGAAGATTATATGTAATGGGTGTTGGACTTCTTTCTGTGGCTGGCCTGAAGTACTTTTGTGATTAGAAAGTGATTTTTTTGGGATAAACTTTGTTACAGGGAGTGGAATGTGTCAGAGCTCGAAGAGATTTTAAAATCAAACAAATAAACAAAAACACCTACAAGAAGATTAAAGAAAACAAACAAACAAAAAGGATTAATTCTATGATCATGGTACAAAGTAAAAAAAAAAAAAAAAAAAGGCAAAGCAGCAATGAAGTTTTATAAAGCTTCATTCATACAACTGTCTTAAACTAGTACAGCTAGAATGAGGGAACTGTGCATAAATAATAGAAAAGTTTATATGACTGTAACTGTCTGTGGAAATACTACAGTTAGATATTAAATTATTGGTAATGAACACAGTCTGATGTGTGGTTGAATACAGGTATTATAGAGAACTGCTCAAATCTAGGGCAAGCTGAAGGCAGAGTAAAAAAGAGCCTGGAGGACTGCACACTCGTGTTTAAGTGAATTACAACTTCCATACCACTTGTTTCTGTGTTTTGTTGTTCTTCTCCTCCTCCTTTATTTGTATTGGAGTTTTACCAACCTATAAAGACTTTTTTTTTTTTAAAGTACATCTCTAAACAAGCTTAATATAACTTGCCTTAGTATTAGCTTTGTGAAGATAAGGTGGCTTTTGCCTGTATGTGTTGACAGGCCTGCAGAGAGAAACGAGGCATGCTTTTCAGTAGCACCCTGTTGCCTTTCTGGAACGAGAAGTTAAGCTAGTAAGAAAATAACCCTATGAGAAAACCTACTCAGTGCTTGGTAAGAACAACAAAAGTGAGTAGGGTAGTAGGAAAGACAAAGTAAGGAACAAACCGGCAAACATGGTGTGCCATTCGGAGCACTTTGCTTCACGTGCTAGGGAGACTGTGGGGTTATAAAAGCCCATCTGCTGAATGGAGTGAAAGTCCTGAACATGCAGGGTGGTGCGTGGTGTTTCAGAATCTCGATCTGTCCACTTTGGTGTAAAAACTTTTCTTCAAAGTTATTGATATTACATACTCATGTACTCATAATCGTGAGTGTACTCACTGTGTGCATATTTTTAAAATACATGAAAGCAGTCATTTAGTCAAACAAGAGAGGGATAAGACACTTAAGAATTTGCTTTTTTCCTCTTTGAATTTAAAGGCTTCAGCTTTAAAATGTTTTTGTAAAAGTAATGTGAAATTTTACTGAGCCTGTTGTAAGGTTGTTGCAGTAAATGTCAGATGGCTTCATAACTGATAGTATAAAATGGGTGGATGGAGGGGGAATGAACAGCAGAAAAGCTGCTGTTCAGACCACAGATGAGACTCTGTGCCTGCTCACACTTCAAGTTTAAGGTGTGATGCTTCAGTAAGGTGACCAGTAACGTTGTTAGTATAGTGTGTGCATCTGTTTTTAATCCTCAAATTGCTTTAAAATCAGCTAGTAAACATGTATATCATTGACAGTAAATATTTATGTCGGAATGCTGTGCTACATGTGTTGCATCACAGTAATTGTGAAGCAGGAATTGTGTTTTGGGGCTTCATTTTTCTGGCTTGGGAATGTGGTGATTTGGCAGTCAGTCTTGCACAGGAAGACTTCTTGGAACTTACTGTACCTGTGGCCTCTATCTCAACCTTCATATGACTTAAGCTTTAAATTCAGCTAACACTCAGTTATGTTGCTGACAAAAGCCATACTGGTGGTGGCAGCAGTAGCAGAGTTCATCATTGTGCCATAAGACTTTGAGAGCTACAGATGGAGTTTTTGAGACTGGTACTGTGTGATTGCAGGCTAACTTCTGCACAGTGTATGCTGGCTTTGTTTAGAAGGTTTCTGGGAGTTTTATTATGATATCTTAGTGGGTGGTGGCATTTGAAGAATAAAAGAATGCAATCCTTCTGTCCAGTGGAGCTTTGGTAATTACTCCTCCACACACTTGAGCTTAAATAACTGAGCCCAGTGTTTTCCATTTGACCTGGCAGAAGCCTGCAAAGGATACGCACAGAAAGCTTGCTGAAAATTTCTTGAAAACAAGTGAGGGTGTAAACACGCAACCTTTTGCTGGCTTGCAAAATTGTATCAGTTACTGCCCCTCAGCTGCTTGCTGCTGCCTAGTCCTCTTTCCACCACGTCTCCACTGACGGTACACGCTGGTGGTTTGTGTGAGCTTTCCTTAGCTAGTGTGGAGCTGAGTGAGGTGCCTGCTAACCCAGTTATTACTTAACCTCTTCAGCTGACTTGTGGGCTGGGCAGGTCCCCAGCCTCTGCTTGGGAGCCTGGGCAGGTAGCTTGAGATGATGCGCTTTATTTGGGAAAGGATGTGCACCTATATTTTCACTGCTGTTGGATCTCTGCTTATGAGTGTGTGTATATGGTTACTTTTAGAGAGGCTTGGGCTTTTTCTTTTGTGTTTAGTTGTGTGGGTCTTTTCTCCCTTGAGGTACCAGTTCAGTTGTGCCATGTGCTTTGTCTCTCTTCCACGCTCTTCTCTTTCCCTAGTCTTTTGATACACAGAAATGCTGTGCTCAACTGAAGAGCCCTCCCTCTGAGAGCTTTAATTCTGCTTCTGTGGTCCCAAGAAACCAGGTTGATACTGTTTGTTGCTTTGCTCTTTGATCTTATCTGATTCCCATTGCTAGTTGGCAGTGCAGTGTGGTGGCTCTGAGTTGCCATAGCTGCTGCGTGATGATCCTCTGTAAACTGATCTCAGACTAGTTTAATAATCAGTTATTTTACGGGTTCCAGTGGGTTCAACATTTAACGAAGGACGTGTTTTTACCTCACTCTTTTTCTTGCTGTGCTAATTGCTGAGGGAGAGGAGAAAGAAGGCCATTAATTTTAACAATAGTTTTAATGATGCACTTCTAGTATCTGACAACTGTGATGCAACGAGATTTTTTTTTTTTTAATACAGTCTTTGTAGAGTGTTATACCTACCAAAACATCTGATGTTAGATTATCTATTGAAATATACTCTCTGGCCTTGTTGCAGTCTTGGCAACCTTAAACAAACACACAATGATTTGCATTTGTAGCTGTTAAAGGGAGATCAGTGGTTAGAGGTTGTGAATTGGTGTATAAGCTTTTAGCAGTGAGTGCAATTTAACTATTGGGGCAAATTAACAAGAGGTGTATAGTAAGTTTGCAGTTAGCTGGAGGCTTTAAAGAGGATTAAGCTGGAGCGTATGTTTTGTGGGGGGTTTTTTTTGGTGTGTTTTTTTCTTTTGGTAAAGGGATGTTTCATGAAAGTAAAACCTCATACTGTGGCAGCAGAGTGTAGGTAATTTTAAGATGTGTTTTCTGTAGTTTGAAAAATTTTGAAAATTTTTGAGGCATGTCTCTGGCATCGTGCGGCACCCGCCCTCATCAGGCTGGGCAGCGTGTGGTCCCCAGGGCTGCGGTTCTGCTCCAGGACCCTGGGCTGGGTGCGTGCACCCGGGCTCTGCGCTGCGTCGCTGTGCTGGGTCCTGCACACCCAACGCAGTCTTCCTGTGCCAAGCTGAGTAGGTATGGTTTTTTGGGTGTGTTTTTGTTTGGTTTTTTTTGTTTTTTTTCCCTGGACTCTCATACAGCAATGCTACTTTGGAAGGAGGGATGCTTCCCTCGGGTCATTGGCAGGAGACAGGTTTGTCCTCTGGGGAGTGGAGAGTTTAACTGGAGATGCATTTGTGTTGGACGTGTAACTCTGTCCTCTCTCTGTAATTGCTGTATTTATTCTTAAAAGACTAACTCCAGTCAGCACAAATGAATAGAACTTTTTGTACTTATTTGTCAAAATGTGTTAATGGACAAGAAGCTGCTTGCAGGAAGGCTGTCCCTGAGCTGCCTATGGTCACCTGTATAACCATAGGGAACAGAATCCACCAACCCCCTCTGATGGTTTCTTACTGACTTTTAGCTTTACGGACTAGGAAAAGACAGCCTGTTTACCTTAGGGAGCTCTCTACAGTACTCTTGCTGTTCAAGGAAGGAATGGGGAGACTTGGGGCTCCTAATGCAGGCTTTCTGCAGATCCCTCTTTTTCTGGTGAGCAAAACTCCCCATCCCCAGCATGGTGACTGTGGGAAGTCCAAAGGACTTCGTTAACAATGCCTGCAGAAGGCAGAGCAGTTCTGCACAATGCTGTCCCTCTCTGCCTGCTGTGGCTTTTTGTTTTGGAGAAGGATGAATAAAATACGTTGTTGCAAACAGGAAGGGAAGTAGACTGTCTGGGTGGGAGAAATTTAATGCTGATTTTAAAAAGACTGGTAGTAAAGATGTATACTTGTGACAGCTCAGTAGCAGTACACAAATAAATAGTGTGCTCTAAATGGTACAGCTGAAGAGTTAACGTCTTAGAGGGTGTTATCTGATCACCCATGCATTGTCGCAGGTCATTAAAAAATAAAAGCAAACTTCTAGATGTCTGAAGCTGCAGTTGTTGGTGGCACTCTGCTAACCACTAATGCCTCAGTCATTGCTCTGACTGGGCCACTGTTGAAATGTGCCTGTGATAAATTTAACTCTGATTATCTCCCCTCCTTCTGCCTCAGCGGTAGGAGGTGAGGGTTTTAGCTTTCAGGACAAAGGCCGTGGTTGCAGCACTAGCTGATAGAGGTGTCCTCAGCGAAGGCCTGAAGGCTTTGGCTAGCAGAGGGCCATGTGCTTGCTCCAGAGCTGGCCTCCAGGCTTCCTCGTGCGCTGTCCTTCCCCTCCGCCCAGCGTGAGGCAAACCCCAATGCCTCCACACAGCCCTGCTTGGTCTGTGTGGGGAGAGCTGGGAGGTTTGGCTGCTCCTGTTGGCTTAGTAAGGTCTGTTGCTGTTCAGAGTGTGTATATATAGTGCGTGTGTGTGTATATATATGTATAGGGAGTGGATAGGAGGGTTGCATCTAGAGCTTTTAGCCCCTCCTTTGTCCCATTTTGTGGTATCTAAAGTTAGAAGGTGGTTAGTACTTTGCTGCTGTAGCTGGTGCACAGGGAGGAAGAGAATCCTTCTGCACAGGAACTGTCTTCTGTGGGACTCTGAGTATTTGATATACTGACATACAGGCTTTGGAGTGCTCTGGGTTGCTCTTCTGCTCTTGACGGGACCATTCTTATTCTTTATTAGTGTGTACCCTGGCCAGAGATTGTTAGCAGAAATACGTTTAACTAACATAAGCAAGAATGGATACCTATGGAAGTGTGCTCAAAATTAAATCAACCTACATCACTGCAATTATGAATGAAATCCTATAGGTTTCCTATTCCTCCTGCCTACATCTTCTAGTTTGAAAAGAATGTATCAGAAGACACTTTCTAAGGAAAAATCCCTGTGCAATTTAGAAGGAAGCTTTAAGATGTTTCTGTTCTTGGAGGTGCAAACTGACATTAACAAAATGAGCGACAGGAAAAAGTACAAGTAAATTGTTTCATTCATATGCTTGCCTAAGCCATTGCTTCCCAAGCTTTGGATTGCAACCTGGCATGTGGACAGCAGGGGAGCGAGATGTGCTTTGGAGGCAGTGCCTTTTCCTGCAGCAGTTCCTGATGCTGCAGGGTGTGCCGAGGGCACTGCTCCGTCCTGGGTGGAGTTGCCCACCAGCAGCTCTCACAGGTGCCTGGCCGCCGGGCTGAGTGCAGGCTCCCCAGTCTGTCCCACTGCAGCAGGGCAATGCCTGCTGCCAGGGTAAGTGGTATTGAGAACTGTAAACCACTAGGATGGCTGCTTGGAGGGGCCGGGGTGGCAGAAGTGATGGTCCCTCTCCTGTGCTTGGGCTTGCGTGCTGCCACTTGGGGCTCAGTGCAGGGTTCCCACTGAAATACATGTTACGCCCCAGCATACAAGCACGCAAGCGTTGAGCTGTGCATCTGTCATAGATTGATTGGGGATTTATGAAGGTGCCCATGAATGGGCAGGAACCTTGTTTCAGAAGGTGTTCTCAGCATCTGAAATGAGAAGCAAAATGCAGAAGGCTCCTATGTCTTTTGTGGACCTGCTGTCAACTGCTCTGGGCTGCTGGAAGCAGGTGGCCCAGGATGTTTTGTGAAAGGGGGGTGCTGGTTGCATGTCATGGCTGAGTTTCACAGGTACTACTATAATGTAAACAACACTTTTGGAAGAATGATGTGCTCCACAGGTTTTCTCAGTATTTATGTTCAAAATATTCCCTTCAGTATCTATACAAGAGAAAAAGGGATATCCCCCCCTGCCCCCCGGCCCTGAGGATAAAAGAGGAACTTTGAAAAAGAGTGACTGAAATTGTGGACATTCTTAAAAGGTGTCACAATTTGTTATCTACAGTTGCTGCTGTTATTTCTTTTGCAGGATGAGTCATTTGGTTATTTGCAGCAGCCACAGACATGCTTACAAGAACCGTGTGTGTCAAGTGCAGCATGGCTGAAGCACTGCATGCTGGAAGGGTTTGGTGTTGGAGCTGCCTGAGTGAGCACTGAGAGAGTATCTACGTGTTATCTGTACTGCAGTGGTCCAACAGCTGCCATACTCAAAACTATGTTTCTCTTCCACAGTAGTGAAGGCAGTTACGGTACTGCTAACTCCCTTTTCAGGAGAAAGCTTTATGCTCACATGAACCTGCTGTGTGAAAGGAGGTTTCAATAGAAACGCTAAAAACGCTTTGTTATCAGTCTGAAGTTGCTGTTGCTGCGGGTTTCCTGGAAGTGGGAGTTAAATTAATGACCAGTTTCCATCAAAATGCAACAGGCACTTGAAACATTACTTTCTGTTTAAGTTCCTGTCATTGGCTTTTCAGCATCCTTCTCCTTAGCATTGCCCTCTAAGCTCTCTTGTTTGCTTGCTCAAGCAAGCATTGTGTGGTCTGCTAATTCAAAACACGTTTGTCAGGCCAGCAAAAGTCCTGTCATGTTGTTGTGGTGAAATAAAACATCCTGATCAAAATTATGGGGTGTTCATGTCCCACAGCATGAGAAGCGCTTAACTAGAAGCTCATTATAGCAGTGTTATAAAGGGTAGGGCTAGAGAGGTGGCGCAGGAACCCTGCAGAGGAGGAGCACACTCTTCTAGGAAGGAGAAGGCTTTTGGCTTGTGTGTGATGGAGAAGGAAGGTGAAAGAGGAACTCTGTATCTCCTTGTTCTGCTCCCATAAGAAATCCTCTAGGTTGGTTTTTTTTTCCCTCCTCCTTAAAACAAGCCTTTCTTTGCAGACTTGTCTGGAAGAGTGGAAGTTCAGAGCAGGGTTAACCAGGGCCTACTTGGAACAAAGCTAGAAGGAGGGAGGCCGTGAAAAAGAAGCCAATTTCCTTTTCTCAGAGTCAAGGCATTCAAGGCTTTTGGAAGGCTCCCAGAAGGCAAAGAAGAAGTGGAGACCAGTATCATTCTAGACTGCCTTGCATACAGGGGATTTTTATAATTAAAGGATGTTGCTCTCCGTTCCCATTGTTGTTTGCCTTTGTGAACTTTAATTTTACTTTGAACCCAGTGCTGACTTCATATGTGCTGGGGCTGCGATAGAGAAGTGATCTTAAGTATTTATGAGCTCACCTTCAAATGAGCGGATACAGTTCTCTGTTTTTTTTTTTTTCTTTTTCCTCTTTTTTCCTTTTTCCCCAACCACTGTGCTTTTTCACTTCCCCGTTCCCTGCTGCGTGGACTGAGCTATTGATGGGTAGTGTTTCACGTATGAAGTGTGGCATTCAGACCGTTTTCTTCTACAAGGACTGAGTTGCCATCTAAGCTTCAGTCCTTCTAAAAACTGTTAAAGTAAGCTTGTCATGTGTTGAGCCTAGCCTTGTTCTTCTCCATGCTTTGTAATTCATAGAATCATAGAATGCTTTGGGTTGGAAGGGACCTTTAGAGGTCATCTAGTCCAACCCCCCTGCAGTGAGCAGGGACATCATCAACTAGATCAGGTTGCTCAGAGCCCCGTCCAACCTGACCTTCAATGTTTCCAGGGATGGGGCCTCCACTACCTCTCTGAGCAGCCTGTTCCAGTGCTTCACCACCCTCATTGTAAAAAATTTTTTCCTTATATCTAGCCTAAATCTCCCCTCCTTTAGTTTAAAACCATTACCCCTTGTCCTGTCACCACAGGCCTTACTAAAAAGACTGTCCCCATCTTTCCTATAGGCCCCCTTTAAGTACTGAAAGGCCGCAAGAAGGTCTCCCCGCAGCCTTCTCTTCTCCAGGCTGAACAGCCCCAACTCTCTCAGCCTGTCCTCGTAGGAGAGGTGCTCCAGCCCTCGGATCATTTTCGTGGCCCTCTTCTGGACCTGCTCCAACAGGGCCATGTCCTTCTTGTGCTGAGGGCTCCAGAGCTGGATGCAGTACTCCAGGTGGGGTCTCACCAGAGAGACAAGCATAAAACCATGTGATTTCTACTTACTAGACTTCTACTTAGGTTTCACTCTACTTCTGTAGTTTCAGCTGGTCTGTTTGGCTGGTCTTTTTATCTTACATGATGATAAGAAGACTAGGCAGCCAGCCAGCTGCTGTTGAACTATAATAGAGCCAGTGGTATGTACAAAATTTGATTACTGCTGTCAACACCAGAGTGAATAAAAGAGAGCACATACTCCAGTCAGAGAGCTGCTAAATAAATGGCTTATTGAATTCAGTAGTAGTATGAATAAGACCATCTTCTTCTCCTAATGAATGAAGTGGTTTATGGGTAGAGAGTGTGGTAGTGTGTTGAACTCTTGAGTTGGTTCAAAAAAAGCAAAAAATCCTCTTTTGCCTTCTTTGAAGATTACTTTCCCCAAAAGCTTCCATTTCTCTCTTGCTTATCAGCTCTTGTGGTTAATGCATGGATTTCACACCCAGTACTTCAGATTTTGGCAGAGACCATAGCTTCACTTTTTAAAATTTAGCTTAAAAAATATTCCTGCCATCCTAAAGCTAACTTCTTTGCAGATAGGTTCTGACATAAAACTAATTAATGGTAATAATCTCCATTTAGGCAAGAGGTGCACTGTAAGTTGAAATTAAAAACAAAAAAAAGCCCCCTTTATTAAGTTAATAAATATTCTCAGTGTATATTCTTATTGAAATGTTGGATTTTCAAAGTAAAACTTGCTGTTAGATAATAGCGGTTTCTCTAATGTACATGATGTAGTTGCTGATGGCAGACAGAGCTTGAGGCCTGAGGTTCTTTGGAAGCTCTCTGGTGAATGAGTGCTTTCCTTCAGCCCCTCTAACATCTTCATGTTGAAGTTCAAGAGACTGATGGAGGCTCAAGGGGATTGGGGTTTCTCTAACTGCTTTCACTGACCACACCCCCTTTCTTTATTGAGGAGTGGGAAACTCAGAAGTGTTGTAACAAACTAGCTAACTCCTGAAACTTCTACGTATCCTTCAGTCTTGGCAAGTGTCTGATGGAAAGAGTCTTAATTCATTAGTGTATGGGCCTTATCTTGGAGTGGCAGGGACCAAGGTGAGATGAGGTCTTGGATAAACAGGAGAGTGCTCCTAGGGAATACAGACCAGTCTTGTCAAAACCTGAAAAAAGGAAGTGCAGGTACTGTTGGGAAGACATCTGGAAAAAGAGCATGGCTGCCCACTAATTGTCATCATATGCTTGGTAGAGTTGGCAGTGTCTTTTGCTTTGTGCTTGTGAAGTGCTTGGCACAGTAAGGTTTATATTTGTATTTGCTATGGCAACATACATAATTGTTGTTTGTTTCTGAAATAGGAATCCTAGCTTTAAAACTTTATTACCTTTCCACGTTGCTCTTGTTTGTGCGGTCCACAGAAATGTTTGGATACAAATGTCTGATTTAGCCCCCTGAACGTATGGTTGTCTTTATTTCCGGAAACAAAACTCCTTTTGTGTGTGTCTTTCAGGCTTCAACTCTGAGGAATTCTTAAAATTGGAACCCCTCCCCCCCACCCACAAAACAAAGTAAGACAGTAAACTGTCCCAACTGAATATTAATGAAGAGAGGAGAGCTGTATTTAGAACAGTTGCCTGATAGCATAATACAACAAGACACACAAATCAAATAGCATCTGTCTTTCTGCTTTTGAAACCAATTCTCCTGTGTACAGCTCCTCTCTGGTTGTAGTGCCTGTACTTCTGTGTTATAGTTAATGTCCTGTTGCATTACTTTTTTGTAGACTGTTGGAATTCTGTACAGTTCAGTATCCTAAAGTGTGTAATCTGGAATTGCATGTCTTTCATAACTACAGAATTCAGAGTCCTCTCAATTTGATTATAAAGTTGGCAACAGGGTGTTGAAGGTCAAGGGATTGGATTCGCCTTCTGTATTGGTGGTAAACACAGTTTAAAGACTCACTTGTAAAATAACTCTGATGCTATCATAGCCTTGCATTATTAACCTTCTGCTTTACTGGGTTGTGGTCTGTCTTTTTTGTAATTACTGCACAGTGAAAATGGCACACCTAATCAGAGTTTATAAGTTTTGACATGGAGGTTTATTTGTAGAACTTCCTTTTTATGCTGAAATCTTGTGTTAAAATTTTCTTGTGCTCTTTTGAAAGGCCATTAAAAGGTGTGGGTGCTCACCTTGCAGAGTTGTTCTGGTTTCACATTCTATCGAAAGTGTGGAAAAAGTGTCATGGTAATACTGCAACCTTTTTGCAAAGTAAATGCTAAAAATATTTAGGATTTTTAAAATTAGTATGGTATTTGACCAGAGAGGTTGATTTGAACAGAAAAGGAATTTTGCCACCTTCTTTCCTGTTTTTTGTATGTAGAATTTAACTTGCCGGTGCTTGGAAAGCTGGAGTGTCCTTCTGCTTTCATAAGGAGTACCAAGCAGCGTACTCTTCTGTTTTTGAAGAGAAAAAAGAAAATACCAATTAGCTTGAAGTCTGTTACTTGTTTACATGCAGCCTTTTAAAAGGTTTATTTCCTGAATGGTTTTGTCAGTGACTGCGTGGCTGAATGTGTCGAACCCTCTGAGGAAAACCAGTGCTTCCCTCCCCCTCGAATCCCGGCATGCAGTTCTTGCGCGGGTACTAGCGTGTACTTCCTCTGCATCTTCACTTTCCTGTTTTTCAAAGAGTGAGCTTGATCATGAGCATTCAAACAGCCAAAAAAGTTGTGTGGAAAAAGTACAAGGTTGCTGTGCCTCTGGATACTGACAGGCAGACCTGTTACCCTCTGCTGGGTGAGTACATGCTTACCTATGTTTTCAAGGCTGTAGTGGATAAAAGGATCCAGCCATGTGGGTCTGGTTTTATCTTCTACACCTGAAGCAAGCTGCTTTTCTTAACCTTGTCCAAGTTTGCTTACTCTAACAGGAGCAGGTTTTAGAAGGCATGGCAGGAAACAGTCCAGGGAAGGCTGTTTTCTGTGGCACTGCTCCATTGCAAGCACTGTGTGAGCCCTGGCTGCGTCACACCTGCAGCCGCAAGATCCTCTTGGTAGCGCTTGTGTCGTGGGCTTCCTTTTCACCTATAACATGCTAACTTTTTCATGGCGTAAGTTTTATTGCTGTTCTGTCTGATAGAAAGTCTTAATGCCCCCAATTTTCTTAAACTGCGCATTAAGTTATGGTGATTTTGGTGTTTAATTGTTTTTTTCTTCTCTGCGGTTCTGCTTACTGTCTTCTGGGACTTTTGAATGTATATACTTATAACAGTGCCTTCACCCCTCACACTTCCCCCCCCCACCCCCCGCTCCATTTTGGTGGTATCTCCCAGGAGCTCCTGTCATTCGGAAAGAATATTTTTTGGGGAGGAGTGCTTTGGAGGAGAAGAAATTGGGGATGTTTCTCTTTCCTTTTCTTTCTGCCATCCTTTCCCACCTGTCCCAATTGAAATTTCATGGATTGACTATTGTGCTGGTTTTGTGACCAGGACCAAATAAGCTAGATTGTCATGGTAAAGGCAATTTGAGGTTTCCTAGTAGCTGTGAATATGCTGTTTAGATACAGTAATTGACAGATGGGGGCTGATTATTTTGTGAATTGGTGTCAGAACTTCATGGATGCGGAACTTGCTGATCAATAGAGAATTTGGTCCATTTGGCTTGACTTTTGATGTGGGGTTTTTTGATACAAAGCTGGAGTCTGAATATGGGTTTTTAGAAAGAGAAATGAAAATCCTCTTAAGATGTAGCAGCGTAATGGCTAACTTCAGAATAAAAGGATGGGCTGGGACTCTGGTCTCATGTATGTTTGCTTCTAGAACAATGAGGTGGATTTGGATATATGCCAATGTAGTTGAGAGCAGAAACTTTTCCTTTATGGCCCAGTCCGAACTCTCTTAAAACACAAAAAAGTCAAGAAAACTCAGTAATGTGAATGGAGTTGCTTTTGACTGACTCTGGAAAGCTCACTAAATTACAGGTCGGAGAGATCTGGTGTTCTTCAAAATCTGCATGTATTCAACCTGCTAATGTGGTACAGTTGCAGTTGATCACTCTTGGAAAGTTCGAAGTAGGAGAAAAACAGTTTGCTTTGTTTTTAACCTGGGCCATTGTTCAGGGAAAATGTTTGTTCTGGCTCTGTATGTGTTGGTCTGGGGTTTTTTTAGGACTATTTCTTGGATATTTTTCCTTTCTTCTTTTATCATTGTATTCTTAGAAAAGCATAAACTTGGGGCCAGTGTTATAACCAGCCATGCAATTAACTGATGAACACTGCAGTTGTGAAACCTCCAAAATGTTCATCTATGGGATAACAGGGAGATCAATCTCTTTTGAGGTTTTCTGTCTCAGTTCTTCAGGTGTTTTTAATGTGTAAGTGCCAGTGTGTGTACACAAATAATATTTGGTGATGTTTGTGTGTCTGTGGATGATTATTATGTCTGGTGCCTGCCCTAACTGGGGCTAGGCTAAGGTGTAAATCTAGTTGAGTAGCAGCTACTTGAATGCTCGGGTGCTTTATATGATTGAGCAGAGTGCTTAGTGACTGTCTCTTAAGACCTGTTTAACTCCCTGTGAGCTGAGAGCTCTCTGTTTTTAAAAGCATGTATGTCATGGCTGGTATATTGCAATTACAATTTTTCTTAATCAAGCAGAAGGATTTTTCCAGGAAACTCCTCGCACTACAATGTTCCTAACTCTTCATAAAGCATAGGACTGTCGATTTGCTTTCCAGGAGTGTGACAGTCTCAAATTCATTGTCATCTGCTCACTCTGAGCAAAAAAATCTGAAAAAAGGTAGACGGTGAGAGGCATGGAAGGGAGAACAAGAGAAATAAAAACTGAAGGTAAAAGAAATTAAATTGGGGGGTTGTGTGTGTGGGGAAAGCCTTTCTCTGTTTGAGAGGACAGAATTTTCAATGATGCAGTACTGGAAATATTCAAGCAGGAAAAAATGGGTGGAAAAGTTGGGAGGGGTATGTGTGTGTAATCGTTTCTTCTTCATGTCCTTCGCTTTTCACACAAATCCAGAAAATAAATAACAGGGAGACTTTTGAGAAGTTTAGGAAGCACCTTGTGTGCAGTGCTCTGGCTAGAAGGTTTAGGTGTGATTTGTTCACCTGTAAATGCTGCAGTGTTGGCAGAGGTACAGCTTTGGCTTTGTTGGTTGGCTGCTTCTTGTGAGAATTGATGGGGGATGGAGGAAGGGAGGTTGAAGCTCAAATCTGATAAAGTATGTGAATGTAAATGAATTAGTTTAGGTGAAGCCGAAATGGGTAAGACTCTTCTGTCCTCTGAAGCCTAAACAACGTGAACTTGTTTAATCAGAGATTGGTTTATGGCCTAAAACATACTAATTTAGCTCACCTACTGGGATGTCCTTCTTTATAAATGTCTAATCTCTCTTAATAACCTTTTAAGCTCTCAAGTCGGTGGTAAAGTGCTGGGAGGGTGGCGGCACTGGTAGGCTGCGTGGTGCCTAATTGGAGCCAAAGCTGGATCTTTATCTGGGAGGGGAAAAAAAAAAAGGGATCTCATACTTTCTTCACCTGTTCAAACAAATGGACTCTCTTGTTCATTGCTGTTCCATGTCATGAGAGATATTTTATATTCTTCCAGGAAAACTTATGAAACTGTTCCAGGAAAACTATTGGGCTACTTTGTATTTATATATACACATACTCTACCAGAGTAGCAGCATTTGATGTGATTATTTTTTAATTTTTTTCTACTTCAGTTGCCTCGTTACCCAGATGGATGTCACCCTGTCATTTGAGGGGAGGCTACTTACCCTATATTAAGGAGGTAGAAAAAGATGCCAGTTCTGTGAAACCTTCTGAAAGGGGTTGCCCTGTGGCACCGTTTCTGTGTCAACTCTTGAAGCCAGTGTAAAGCACTTCGCAGTAATTGAATAATCTATGTTGGCATCTTAGCAATATGCCACTACATATTTTGTTATTTTTTTTATACAGTTGTCAACAGAAGCAAAAGAGATCAATTTACATTTTATTGTGTGATCTCATTGTTGGGCAGCCCCCACCCCAGTGATTAAAAGGAATGGTGTTTTTTTGATAGCAGTAGGAAATAATGACATGACTGAGGCATTTTACAAACCGATAGTTTGACAGTGTATCTTTTGAAACCCTGTGTTTAGCTTCTGTTCCCATTTGGGTCTCCCTTCTTGCTCAGATAGCCTCTCTTTGGAGATCCCAGGAGCACTCGCCTACAAATGAAAAGCTTCCTTTCAGGTGGGAAGGAATTTATCTGTGCTCCCACAAAATATATGCACTGATAGCAGCTTGAAATTATTTAATCATGAGACCTCAAGCTGTTACAATAGTAAAAATAATACTTACTGTATTGTTCATGCTACTGTAAGTAGTTGTGAAGCCCTGGGTTGGTTACTTTGCTTAGTAGAGCTGTGCTGGACCTCAAATCTGTTTGATTTGAAACAACTCTGGCTTTTAAACACATGAAAATGGTATATTTCCTTTTTGGCAGCAGGTGATGAAGGATGTGTTCTGAAATACAGCATAGTTGTAGATGAAATTCATAAGAACAGTAATTACATTGTATTACATAGTCGCCTTTTGAGTCTTCATGTGAACTGTTTTTCAGGTTCTGAAGGACTTTTTTTTTAAACTCTTCATATGTATATTAAATTATTAAATGCACATGCATACTGAGAAAGTGGAAAATATTTTTATGCTGTCTTGTAGTACAGTCCCTGTGGTAAATTGCAGGGGACTTTTTTGCTGCTGGATGCAGGCCGTGCCCCTCTGCATTGTGTTGAACGGAGCGGTGCCCGTGACTCACTTCTGCCGTATGGAGAAACCATGTTCCCTCTGGCCGGTGAATAATCTGCCGCTAGTTCACTTTTATGTTTTCACTGAAATGTTCTGATCCTTAACTGGAGTGCTCCATATGCTTCCTGCCCTCGTCCTGATGAATAGGGCAGGAATTGGCAGGAGCATGGTCTGCTATGTGACCTAATTTGTGTGGCGTCTGGGTGGAGCACGCTCTAATCTTCACTAAGTGAGCGGCTGAGAAAGCAAATTGCGGTAATTCCCTGGCTGATCCTTCCAGTGGGTAAAAAGCCCGCTTGTGCTGCAGGGGAAGGAGATGCCTTGTACTCCGACACTTGGTACATGCTGAGATGAATTTCTATCGAAGAGTTTAGAAAAGCAGCGAACAAATGGTTCAAGAGTTCTCCGCAGAAATTTGGAAATGTGGTGGCTTACTTGCGGGGTGACAGTCAACAGCTTTCCCCTTGTGTCTGCCCAGATCAAACCTGACACACAGCACTGTGCACTGACAGCTTTCCGTAATATTTGACAGTTAAAGAGCATTTAGTATCGCTTGTGCAGATGGGAGCAGGATGGTTGTATCTGTCTTGCTAAATTTCACTACAGTGTGGATTTCATACTGCAGTTATGAAATAGCTCCTTTTTATTGAGATAAAATATTGTTCAGGCTTGCTTAACTGTTCTGGGTCTAATTAACTTGAATTATGGCCTGAGGTACACGAACTTATGGTATATAGCTGCAGTGTTCAGTTGTATGTCTGGAATACAAAGAGGTCTGGGCAGATACTGAAACCATGACCATGTCAAAGATCATGTTTTTACCATTTTACCATTGTTCTGGTAGACTGGCTAACAGGGGGAGTGCATCAAGTTTCTTACCTACGAGGCTAACTTCATAAAGAAATAGCGTGTGATGACTAGGCAGGTCCCATTCCTGCCTGTCCCCTCTTGTGCTGGTGACTGGTTCCAGCCCAGCACTTTTGTGGGGTTGACCCTCTGCTGTGCGTCTGTCCCCCCACACCCAGGCTTCAGGGCTGCCTGCTTTGGGTCAAAAGAGAGAACCGTGCTGGGTTTTCTGAGCTGGTGAAGTGGAGTCCTTAAGATAGCTTCTTTTTCTCTCAGCTATACTTTTCCCCTGCTAGAATTTTACAGCTCAATCATTTTAAGCTTTAGATTATTTTAAAAGGTTCTTAGCTAGTTTAATACCTTGTAACACAAAATATTTTTAAACCAATTCATAAACCACTCTGTGCAGACCATTGAAATTAGCTTCTGCTCCCAGCTCAGCTATAGTAAAATCAATATTTACTTGGCCTGTGTGACCTAAGTCTTTTTATATATAAGGAAAACATTTATTTCCACTGCTGCTTTTAAGGTAGCAAAGAGATAGTGAAGTTGATACTTTCTGACAGTAGAACAATAGATCCCCTCTAATAAAGCTACTTTCTCTTGTACATACAGTCCATATACAGATTTTTGTCAAATTTCTGTCAGGCATACCCCTTTCTAAAAAGTTAGTTGCTATTTCTCCACTTCTAACCCAGAAAGCAAATAAATAAGATTATGATCTTTTTAGTTGCTGAAATAAATATAAACTTGGAATTGAATATTTGAAGACAAATCTGTGTAACTAAATAACATCCATTTTATTTTCTCTGATTTTCTGTAATGTAGGTCTTGCATTATATTTTTTGACCAAATAATTTGTTACTAATTCTTGTTGTAGTTCTCCTTTCAGTGAATAAGTTTTAAGCTTCAGCTTGCTGATGACAAATTGAGATTCAAGGTTATATACTGGGGTTCTTAGCACTCTGTAAAAGAAAGGCAGAAAATGCCATCACCTATGTCTCACCATCATTCCTGTATCTGTTGCCTTGAAATCTCATGCGAGCCTTCCTTATCTAATCTACAAGAAGTAACTCCAGTAGCTTTAAAAAAAAAAAAAGTTCCAAGTGTGAGTTACACAGATAACTTTCTTGTGGGGACATGCCTCAGCCTTTTGTTTAGTAAGCTTGAATGTGTGTAGGGTCTTCCACAATGATCAAGCTCATTTCCCAGCTTAATAAAAATGAGAGAAAATGTTGTTGAAGAACTTCAGTATCAAATAGTATAGTGTACTTTGCTGCAGTAAGCAAGCAGCAAATGTGCTGGACAGTTAAATGGAAAGAAGTATTTTATCCTTTTTGGTTTTGACCTGTGGACAGAACTTATTATATGAAAGTTAATGTTAGCAGCAAGAGTTACAAGTGCTAATACCGAGACAGGATTAAACCAATTGCAGTATACCTCTTTTTAGTTAATTCTGATGTAGTTTCATTCCTGTCTTTAATACAGTCAAGTGGTATATTCTTGAAAACAATCAAACAATCTGTTGTTCCCATTTCAACCTACAGCAGCAGCCTCCTATTGGAGGTGTTTTTGTTTGAGTAACTTATCCATCAGTGACTAAGGGGAAAAAAAAGTGCTTGTTTTAACCAAGTAATTTTATTCCTTTTGCAATTGAAAGAGAAACAAAGATACTGCTGACAATGCAAGAAATGTTATCCTTCTGAGATATTTCATTTTGGCAATGGATGAATACCAGAAAACAGTGCTAACAATTCATTGTTAGAATCAAATGATTCATGTGAGTGGTAGCGTACAACGCTATAACACAATTTTCTTGTATGTAGAACGTCCATCTTGTTTCTCTGGTTTGGGTTTTTTGTGTGTTTGGTGGTTTGTCTGTTTGTTTTTGTGGTGGTTTTTTTTTTTTTTATAGCAATAAAAATAGCTTCAAGAGTGTTGCCCTCAGGAGTTGAGCTGGAATTATTTTATAGCCAGGTAAGCTAGTTTGCTGTCTTACCTGACATTCTTCCCTGAGCTATGGGGAAACATTTTTCAGTATAAATTGCAGTAAGTATACCTTATTGCAGTTAATGTTGTCTTTATTGACTCTGCAAAACAGTTTTGCTGTTCAGCCCCTGTGGTGGGTTGACCTTGGCTGGCTGCCAGGTGCCCACCCAGCTGCTCACTCACTCTGCTTCCTCAACAGGACAGGAGGAGAAAATAAGATGGAAAAGCTTGTGGGTTGAGATAAGGACAGGGATATCACTCACCAATTACAATCATGGGCAAAGCAGATTTGACTGAGGGAAAATGGTTTTAATTTATTGACAATAAAAATCGAATAGTATGGTGAGAAACAAACACAAAAACAAACACCTTCTCCCTACCTCTCCCCTTCTTCCCAGGCTCAACTTTACTCCTTCACTACTGAATCCTTGCCCTCCTCCCCCAGTGGGAATGAAAAAAGCCTGCTTATTTAAATTATGCCTTCAAATAGAATTGTTCTTTTGTTTGTGAGAAAAGCTGGCTTTTCTTGGCAGATGCATGCAGTCAACCCTTAGCAAGAGCATGAGCTGAAAAACCCATGGTCCAAAAATTTCCAGATGGTAAAAATGGGCTCTTGATCCGAAACAAACTTTATATCTGAAAATAATTCAAAATATGATTTAGCAAATATGCTAATGATTGTAGGAGCAAGATTTGGCTGACAATGCTTCCTTGTACCTTCCTTAATGGTGTGTGACTCTAAACCCAACACAAACGAAACCAATGTTGAGGCAAGCAGACTTGCATTAAATATTTGCAGCATCTTGGAAACAGTCCTGATCAGCTGCTAAGCAAGTGCAATGTTCTGCTGTTCTGTGTGTAAACACTACTCCATTGTTTTTAATGGCATCAACAGCCAGCATAAGCAGTGGATGTTTCCTGGCCCCTTTTTCTGATGTCTTGGCATGGCATTCCTTATTCCTGTTCATTGCCCTTGTCTCCTGTTCCCTCTGCAGCATGCACAAAACTGCATGCCTCGAAACTGGTGCTTTCCAGAGTGATAGGAGGTGAGTCAGGTCACAGTGGCAAAACTCAGGTGTCCTAATAACATTGTCCTAATGAATATCCTTGAACATCATACACAGCAGAGTCATCGCAGGTAAATAATTAACTACTGTTTTGACAGTGTTAAGGTGGTCTTTATCTGTAAGGTAGGAGACTGTTTGGCTAGCCTAAAAAATTCACTGTAGCCATTTGAAAAAAGAAAAACAAAAAAAAACCCAAACCAAAACTCACCACCAAAACCAAACAATGGAACCAAACGTATCCAAGTGTGTATACACATTATCAGTGTCTGGAGGAATTTAGAAAAATAAATTTTCTTCATCAGTTCAGTAGCTTAGCACGCAGTCCTGCTGCAGCCACTGATCCCAGTTCAAGTAAAAATCGGATGTGGCACTACGAATAAATCTGTAGCCATTTTATTTTTCATAGTGTAGTCCGTGGGAGCAGAGCAAAGTTGGTGCTAGAGTTAGTAGAAGTCCCTGTATGGCTCAGACAGCCTGCAAACCAGCAGGTGTTGTGGGAAATGTTTTACTGGCATAGCGGTAGCTCTTGAAGACTTTTGAGGCAACTAGTTCATCTCTGATTGACTTGTTTTATTATTGACTGCTTTACAGTGGAAGAGTGCTCTCTCATGGCTAATAAAACATGGAAGCTTTTTTCTTGTTTCTCTGTCTTTGTATATTAATTTTCCTGTTGTGTTCTTGTACCAGCATAAGTGAATTATTGAGCCTTCACCTTTGCAAGAAAGAAACCAAATATGCAGTGGAGGAAGAGTTAAAACATAAAGATCCGAAATGCTAACTTATGTTGTCAAGTAAATATTTTTTGGGGGGGGAAAGCTCCTTGGTATCAATAAGTGATGTGGTGCGTGGTTTTAACCTTGCTCAAGTATGATATTGCTAATAGTGTGGAGGGTTTTTTGTGTGTGACCTTCATCTTTCCTCCTTTTCTGTTATGTGTAAGTACCTCTTTGAAGTCCTTTGATAAATATCTTCAATTTCTCAGGATCTTGTTTCATCCACTCCTTCCCGATGTTGCTATAATATGACATTTCTGTATTTATCTCTTAGCTCTAAAATTTTTGTATCACAATTTGTATCTGGCTTCTGTCTCCGTCTTTCTCCCTCCCCAAATTCCTTTCTGCTATCCCGTGGTTTGGAGATTGACATGATCCAGATGATGAACTTGTGTCACAGGGTTGGAGATGATAAATACAAAAATCCATGTTTCATCCTTGGCTCAGTTTTAATTTTTTGTAATTCTTTTTCCTCTCCCAAGAATGAGTGTCCTCACATGCTGATTTCTTCTATGGCTTTTTTCACCCTGCTAAAAGTAGAGAATAAAAGGTAGAAATTCATTCTTTTTTGGAAGATCTCTGTGTTTTTTTCCATAATGCTCGTGTCCAGGAGGTGCAGGTAGTATAGGTTGGCAGCTGGAGTTCTGGGTCATCTTCTAATGCTCCCTTACTTACATTCTGCATTTGAAGGGTGAGAAGGCTGGTAGTCACCCCTTGTTGCTGTTCCTTTCTATAGCCATGTAAAGACTTGAGGAATAATAGTGAAGCTTGTGACATGAATAGAAAGAGTGGAACAATGTGACTCTGATTATAGACAAGACTAAAGCTTCTGAGCTTTTATTTGTTTAGTCTTTGGCAAGTTGTTATTTTTTTCCATTGTATACTTATCTCTGCAGGACTGGAGACAAGCCTCTTGCATGTAGATGGTAGTAATTAAATGCCCCAAAATTCAAAGTAGTATAATAGGTTGCTAAATCAGCTCTTAGTCATGCTAAGTCTTTTGAGAGCAAAAATCTTCACATATATTCCTTTTTCTAGCCTCCTTAGATGTCTTGTTTTTGGCACTCTGGTGAGCCTTCCTTTACGCTCTTTCACTCAGTTTTCACTTGTCATGTAAAAAATTTGGGGATTCTGTTTCTGAATAAACAGAAGTCTGCATGACTGGCTTCACAAGAAGACTTTTGCCAGTTCATAAGCTGGACTGAAAAGGTGCTGGAGGATAAAGCCAGGAAGCAATATTCCAGTTCGTACTGCCTTTTTAGCACTTCCAGAGCCCTAGTTAGCTGGACTGTGTAACTTTGAGGGGGATGATAGCAATATTTAGTAGAATAACTGTATAAAAAAAGGGAAGACTGTGTAGCATCTGGCCACTTGAGTTGCCCTTCAAATGTGAATTTTCCTTTCCAAGCGTATTTGGACAGTGATGATGTTTCTTGTGCTGTTTGAGCAACTAGCAGGTAGGTGATGTTTCTTGTGCTGTTTGAGCAACTAGCAGGTAGGTGACTGTTCAAAATGCATTCAAAATGCATTTGGTCCTGCTACACCAGCTCGCAGACATGCGTGTGGTTGCAGGAATTTTCCTTGCCACTTTGATGTGGTAGGCTTCATGAATACTTGGGTTTTGTAAATGATCCTACTTCTGCCACAGGTTGGTTGCATGCGTCAGCAGTGGACAATCTGAAATATGAACAGTGTATTGCAGCTTGCTCTGTGATGCTTCAGACAGCTGTGTGCATGAGTTCATATGCCCTTCCGTACATTGTTACTACTGTTTCCCATTTCCTTGCTCCTTTGCAATTTGAAGTTTTATTTCCTTTTTTGTACTGCGGCTTTGCTTGTGTGTTCTGGTTAACAAAATATTCTAACTTTTAAAGAGTAGCCTTAATATAGCAGTAGTGTGGAAAATCAGAAGTGGTACATGACATCAAATTAAATTAGAGGTCTTCAGAGATGAAGATTTAGTCCATATTATGCGAGTTAAACTTCTTATATCATTGCATTGTGGATGAAAATGTTTGTGGTATTTCTTAAAAAACTAAGTGGTTTTGTGATTTAGTTTTTGGGAGTGTTGTCCAAAGGATCAAACAGCTGTAGAAAAATGTTGGAATAGCTGTTAATATTAAGCTGTTTAAGGTTTTCAACTGTATTCATATTACAATGGTTTATGATGATATGTTAAAGCAGAACAACTTAAAAGACCTATGTAGGTGGGAAATGGAATCTGACTAAATTGCAGGCATGAAAACATTAAGTGTCACAAGTATTTGGCAATTACAAAGCAGCCAGACACTAGCTGCCTTTTTGAACATCTCATGTGTCAGATCCTCCTCTCTGCTTGTCTTTGAAGGCAAAAGTACTAACTATCCCCAGCCAGTTTAATCACCTAATTGTTGCCCAATGTGTATATCTGTGTATTGCTGCAAATTCATATTGCTGTGAACTTGAGTAGGATTAAGAAAAAATGGCTACCAATGAACTAAAGAAGTCGCAGAGTATTCCAGATTCATTCTGCTGCCCTTCTGAATTTAGGCAGGGGAAGAAACCTTGGTGAAAGGCTAATTCAGGGCTAGTAAGTACTTAGTCAAGGTTCTCTGACCTCTTACTGCAGTAAGAACACGTGGAGAATGACCAGAGAGAGCTGCTATAAGTCTCCTTTTTTTTTGTTTGTTTGGTTTTTTGTTTCTTTTAAAATCAAGATGGCAGTGTGTGATGCTGTTGGAATTGATCAGGAGGTAACTCACAGTGCATCTGCAAAATAAAAAGTGAAATGTCACAGCTTGTAGGAAATTTTATCAATGTTACTACTCTTAGTTTTGCCTTGTGTGATGCAGATAAGGCTGACAGAAGTACTGAAATTCCTTGTGACAGTTAAGAATGCGGAACGTTGAAAGTAAAACCTTTTTTTTTTTTTTTTTTTTTTTTCATTTTTAAAAAATNAAAATGAGTTAAAAGTACTTTCTAGATGCATTCTGCACTTTTTCCTCCACGCCTAGTTTGTAGTATGTAAAAGAAAAGATTCAAAGGTGGATCATGTGAGGACTACAGTGTCTTTAGGAGATTACCTGTGGTTTCTATTTTGTAGTTGTGTTTCACCCTGTTCATACCACTTGTTCTTTCTGTGATGGTAATATTATTTTAATATTTCAGAAATAATAATCTTCCTTTTATTACTTCCGTTAAACTGTTAACTTCTATTTGCATAACGTGAAGAGTGTGAAATACATTGTTGTTTTTTTGGTTTTTTACTACTGAGCTTTGTAGTTTGCCATAAGTTAAGTGCATTGTTTTATTGAGACTTTGAAATTTGAAATTCTTGTAAACGTGTATGAAGGTAACTTGTTATAGTAGCTTTCTCACTTAAAGAAGTGCAAATACATGTTAAATAGAAAGCGAGTTTCTCTTAACCCCATTGGGGAACCACATAAGAGAGTTTTGCTTTTCTTTGATAAAGAGCCAGTCTTTTTGTGTGCTTTTGGGATTGCATCCCTGCCTTATCCCCATGTCCTTTCTCTCCCTTATTTGACCCTTCACGTCTGAGCAATTACACAATAATCCAGACCCTTCACAGCCTGCTCAAACGTGTTGGAGCAGTTGGGCTTTGCTTCACCAGAGCTGGCTGGCACTTGGGAATATTTACGTGGGCAGGTCTGAAGAAACTAATGTGTGGCTGGCTCTAGGGAGAGCTGGGGATAAGGTGCTAACAGCCAACCTCAGACTGGGATGTCATACTGAACCCTGCCTTTAAGCACAGCTCTTCTTCTAGCTGTGCTGATATAATTTATTTCTTTTGGGAGATTTGGGAAATACTTGTTCAATACTAGTTGTTTATATTAAGACACATTATTTGATGCTACTTGCAAATAATTTTTCTTTCTGGGGTAGGGTGAGGGTGGGTGTGTGAAAGCCTTGGAAGAAATTCTCCCTTGCATTATGTGACCCAGCAATGGTGATCTTGTCCTGGCTTTTTCGGGGGTGAGGGTTAAGTGCTGCTCTTACTTTTAATCTAGTATGACACTGGAAAGGTGTAAGTATTTTGATCGATTAAAATATCTCAGACCAAACGCTCTGAGGTTCGAGATAAACCTTTGAATTGAGGAAATTATCATTTTGTATTGCATCAAATGTTTTTGTTTGCTACAGAGGTTGTACTTTTGTATTTTGCTTTTGCTCTGCTGTATAGCCTTCCTTTCTTACTGGCAGAAAGAGTTGATCTGCCGTGTAGTTATACTCTTTTCCTCAAAATTAGTGAATTAAGACAGCAAAAGCTTTTCTTTGACACAGCTTTGCCTATGCCAGAGGAGGTTTTGTTATTAGTGATGTTCATGCACATTTTTCATATACCGAGCCAATGTAGTTGTGCCAGCAAAACTCAGTAGTGTATGTCTGTGTTTAGATGCTGACTTATGCCCATTGGTGGTAATAACTTTTTTCAGACTAAACCTCACAGTGTTTCTTCCTGTATTGCAAGCTTGTTTTCATTTTAGAGTTCATTCAAAGATACAAAGTTCTTCTGTATGGGGGGAAATTCCTAAGCACTTGAGTTTAAAACATTGCTATCTAGTTAAGTCAAAGTTGCATCACAGGTCTGGTTTTAAAAGGTCTTCAACACCATTACCGAACTAGTTTCTTAATAATCTTCTGTGTTGGCTGTTTCAACATTGAAATTGGTCTAATGAAGTGGTTTATGCTACTTCAACATGGGTGCTTGGATTCACAGTTCCTGTTGGATTTAGCAGTGGTTGCTCAGGGGAGCGGGTTACCATAAGGAGGGCTGTGCTGGGTTTAGCCTGCCGTGGTACCTGTGATGGTTTCCACAGCTAGCTACCATGTGCTTATACTTCTTCCATAAGTACATCTTCAGTGGTACTTCCTCTAATATACCTTACTTTCCAGTGGTCTGCAGTTCAGGGATTTCTTCAGCCATAAATGATATCCATCTTTTTGTAGACTCTTAATTCCATAAGCTTGTGTCTGCTTTTTTAGCCCATTTATACTTGTGCCCCCATTTGTCTTGCTTTCACTGGTGGTTACCGTCATTAATTTTGGTACTCAGGCTAGTGATATTTAGGCTGCAAACTCCAGCCTCACTGAGGCATAGACACCACCTGCTCTGCTGCAGGGACATTGACCTCCGGCAAAACAAAGTTGGGGACTTGGAGCTCTTGAGCCACCTCAGCTGGGCAGCTGCTGCTGGGCAAGGGCTGTGAGTCCTGAGCCTGCATGGTACCCAACTCCTTAGCACTGGGAAGGCGTGCAAGAACCCTTTCCAAAAATGCATGCAGGACAGGATTACACCTGTGACTATGACTGATCTACTGGAGTTGTTGCCGGAGGCAGCAGTAATAATCTGACTTGTAATTAAAAAAAAAATGAAATATTCAATTTATCTCAAGAAATGGACCTGTCTTTCACTTACTCTTCCTCACTAGGGATGGGTGACAGTACAAAACACTTAACATACTTCGGGTAGGTTGTGTGAAGATAAAAGGTGATCATTTCTGTAGTGAACTTGCTGGAATATTTTAGGGATAGAAATGAGAGTATTTGGTGTGGTTTGCACTAACAAATATTTTGGATTTAAACTCTTCAGTCATCCTATTAATTCTTTTTGCTTCTTTCTCCTTTATGTTTAGAGCACCACTATACCAAGTGAATTTTAGGAGCTTCCTTTAAACCTTTTACATCTCAGGTTTCATCTTAGTAATTACAAAGGTTAATAGGCTGAGGTAAATAATTTACAGGCATCAGCATGGCTCTGATCCTTGACAAAATAATGGAATAGCTAATGAAGCTCAGACTTAGCATGTCTGGAAGCAAGATAAACAGATTATGCTTTTTTAAACTTTATTTGCCTATTTGATTTCTTTAAAGACTGGGCTCAACTTTGTTGCTGAAGTCAGTATGCAACAGTTTGAGTTGAGGAATACTTTGTATTTGGGGTTTGCTTCCACCCTGCTTCTGTCTTCCAAGCATTGCCTGCCCAGGGATTCATAAGAGTAATGTGAATTGGTGTGAGTCTTGGTTGTGAAGAATTGAAATGTGTTAGTTTATGGTTATAAGCTGGCTGCAGAAAAGTGTAGAAGCCTTCCAGTACGTAGTCGATTAAGTGAAATTGTGTTGGTGAACAGCTTTCCAGCAAGTGACTTGATGAGCTTTAGATGCTGGCAACTTTGTGAAACAGGAGCTTGTCTCCTTTCTCTTTCATTCCTTTTCTTTACCATGAGCATGTTCTTGGACATGCTCCCCTCTACTCAGTGCTGGTGAGGCCACACGTGGAGTACTTGGTCCAGTTCTGGGCTCCCCAGTACAGGAGAGATGTGAACATACTGGAGTGAGGCCAGGGGAGGGCCACTAAAATGATGAAGGGACTGGAGCATCTCTCCTATGAGAAAAGGCTGAGAGAGCTGGGACTGGTCAGCCTGGAGAAGAGAAGGATCAAGATCAAGGGGATGCTACCAAAGTTTATAAATACCTGAAGGGACAATGCACGAGGATGGAGCCAGGCTCTTCTGAGCAGTGCCCAGTGACAGGACAAGAGGCAATGAGTACAAACTGAAACATGGGAGATTCCACTTATACTTAAAACACTGGCACAGGTTGCCCAGAGCGGTTGTGGCATCCCGTCCTTGCAGATGTTCGAAGCCTGACCGGACATGGCCCTGGGCAACCTGCTCTGACCAGGGATGCTGGACTAGACTAGATCTCCACAGGTGCCTTCTGACCTCTGCCATGCTGTACTTTCTGTGAAAACACTTTGATGCAAAAGTTTACTAAACTTCTTGGGAGTAATGCGAAGACTGGGGGATTCATATGGGTGGTGAAGCTTGCTTAATACTTGTAAGATGGCTTGAGGTACTTATTATGAAAGTGCTAGAAGACTTTTACTGATATTGCAGTGTTTATAACAGTTATGAAATTGCAACAGGTATATAAACTATACATGTTCACTGTGTTTGGGGTTTTTTGGGGGGTCTAGAAATCTTGTTCCAAGTGACAGAGTATTATAGCTTTTTAAAAACACTTCTTTACTGTTCTCTTTTATTAATTTCTGGCTTAATAAGCACTGGAAAGTTTAATTTTTTTTTTTATTACCTTCCATGGATGAAATACAATTGTATGTGTGCTATTTTTTTGTTTTAAGACAAGATTTCTAAATACCATCAGAAATTTGAGGCAATCAAACCCAGAAAACTAATACCTCAACTTTGCATAACTCAACTGCTGAAGTTGCTGTGTTATGAATGTCTTATATACTGGGCTGCTAGGAAAGACTTAAATTCCATGGAGTTATAAATTCCATTTGTTTTTAAATAACTCTAGTCTGCGTGCTGCTGTCACTGAAATGGCACCTATATGGTCTATATCGGAAAGTACTTAGTCAACTTCCTTGCATAAACATTTAAATAACATTTATATAATTTTAAAAATATGTTAACAGCATACACTTTTTTTAAATATGTTGATCAGTCTGTTTTCACAAGGAAAATAGGATACTCTGATTATGCTTGTCGTTCCATTTTTTTTTTTCCCCCCTGCAAAAATGGTCCAATTTGGATTAACTAGTGGGAAATTTAATCCAGTTTTCATGTCATAAAACTAATTAAATAGCTACAGGTTGTGTGAAAATCAGTGGCTGGAGGAAGAAGGGGCCCTGAATGCAGTGCCTCCACTAAAGAAGAAATTTTTGAAAAAATGTGTAGATGTCTTTCCTGCTGTCTGGTGAATGGCCAGTCTGCATGTGAGATACAATCTGGTGCATACCCAACTACCTATGGCCTGTACCTTGTGTGCTGGGATGGGGTGGGAGCTTGCAGTGAGAGGCCAGAGACATTGTGGGGAGGAGCTGGCACTGGTGGAGAATATACTAATATAGAGGAAGCCAAGCATTATTAATGTACTTCTTAGGAAATTGGAGCATGTAGTAATATGTAGGAGCCAGGTATTATTAGTTTATGTCTCAGGAATTGGCTTCTATTTGTGTAGGGAAAAGCTGTTGACCTAGAGGGGTTTAGAGCAGGAATGATGATCGACGGTGGTGGAAGGAGATTTGGCACAAGGTGGGGAGAGATGGACGGAGGAGCCTGGGAAAAAGATGGGCAGCTCTGAAGGGATGGAGCAGGAAAGGTTTTAGTATTTGGGAGTGAAAAGACAGAGAACAGGGGATGAGGAGGATTTGGGATTGCAGCCTTTGTGTTTTTGGAAAAGGAAGATAGGAAAACCTCTGGTTTTACAGAGTTGGGATAAAAGAGACTCTGGAATATGAGGGGTCAGAAGTTCAGTGTTGTGAATAAGAACTTCGTGGAGTGCTGCTGTCTTTACCCGCCTGTCACAGAGAACAAAATAATCTCTCCAGTCTGGTGGGTTTTTTTTTTAATTATCTGAAATGTGGCCACTTGTCCTTACTGCATATAGCAAGTCAGCCTTCTCAGTCTGACACAAACTTCGAGCTCTGGCCAGAGCAACACATGGAATATGTTGCATCTCTAACAGTACCTGTGAAAAGTTGTCTCTGGGATATTACTGCATTTCCTTTTCCCACATTGAGTCTCCTTTTCCAGTCAATTGTGAAAACTTTTGAAAAAGTTTACTCCTATGTGTAAGATTTTTTTTGTTTTAAGGAAGTTTGTCACAGAGTATGACATAATCATATGTGGAAAACGACATTACAGTCTTTTTGTACCATGAACATTGTTTCCTGAAGATGTTCAAACAAGGTTGTTCGTGATGTCTGCCTGATTTGAAACTCTGCCGTAACTAGCCAAGACAGATACTTGCATACATACAGTTTATGGCTTGGCTTCCTTCTCTGCCCAAGCAATATTGCTTACTTGGGCCTGTGCAGGGTCTCTGACATCTGTTGTGTGTCTGCTTCCTCCTGGTATGCAGAGGGGCTTTTTGTGGGGATGGCTCCTGTGTTATGCAGGAGATTACGCTAGATGATCACAATGATCCCTCTGACCTTATATCCCGTGAATCACCTCCACAAATGCAAGTGAGCCTAATAATAGTTCTAATTTGGGCAGAGAAAAAAGAGCAGATGGCTAACGCCAACTTGTGGAAAGCACTTCTGTTTTCTTTGTAATGGCTCAGAAATGCAAAGACCTAATCTGTGTTCATAACAAAATGAACTATGGTAGATATAGTTTGTGATTCTTAGCTTTTATTTGTGTCTGTAAATTTATTCTCTCTCTTTAACTGCTCTCCTTTTTGTGTACTTAGAAACATCTTAATCTCCAGATTTTGGGCAGGAGTTATCCACCTTTCTCTTTTCCCATGTGCCAGTCACGTTGATTGGGACCTCAGGGAGATGACAACAGCATCTTCCTCTCCCTGTGGGTGAAGTTTGTCCTTTGATATCTACAGGGCGCATATAATCCAATCTACTCTCTATCATCATAGGTATTTGTGATACCTTTATTTCAGGGTTTTTTTCCCACAATGCACTTGCTGATAGCTGAAACCCTTTGCTCTAACCAAGGGTTTTGGCAGAAACTTTTCCAGCCTCAAACCTTGGTGTGTGATCACTGGCAGTTTGTGAAATACGTGCCCAAACGTATTTGTATCACACACAAAGGCTTCCCAGGGCTGTCTTGCACTGGGAGCTCATGCTGCTTGGTTTGACCAAATGTTAGGGAGCCGTTGCAGGCTGTTGGAGAGAAACGTGGGGTTGCTGGGCCCTGGCAACCCTCTGGAGCAGCCCCATGTAGGTGTTGGGACACTTTGCCTCCAATTCTTCGTTTTGCATTGTCCCATGAAAACAGCAGGGTCACTGGCTGACCAGCATGGGTCTTCAGGCCCAGATCATGGTGCTGCAGCATTATTTATGTCTCCTGAGAGCTTGCTGTTCTCTCTAGCTTCCTTTTAAACATCATTCCAATGTGCTGAGACTGGCAGTGTGGCGTGTTAGGTTGCTTTCGCTGGGAGGTATCGAAACAGCTATTTTAATATTGCTTCAGCTGTGAGGATGCCTTCTTCTAAGTTATCAGTTGCTGGGGGATTTTTTATTGTGAAGTAAATACAATTTAGCTTAGACTCATGGCACACTTCAGTGAGAACCGGGGGGTGGTCCTCATTACTCATTTGTGGTGTCTTGTTTTTGATGGGGTCTGCTGTTGGGAAACACCAGGGAGTGAGGTGCAGGGGTTTTTTAGTTTCTTTTTTTTTGTAATGCTTGTATTTCATAGTTTGGTCTATACAGAGAACTTACAATTTGGGCGGCTGCATTTTGTACAGTTGCTATAGGCAGGCATGAGTACTTTTTTTGTTAGAGACACTATTAATATAACTGTGTTTTTGCCCAACTGATGAAGTTTGATGGAGAGGGAAGGAGCAGGAATGAAGGAAAGCTTTGTGCTCGCCACTGATTGCAGAAATTAAAATTGCAGTGCGAAGGTGAAAGCTTACAAGTGAATTACTTGCTGCTGGAGCCATTTGTTCTACCGTGGTGTTGCAAGAGAAGAAGGGATCTGCAGAACAATCTGAACTTTTGCTTTCTCTTTCTTTAAAAGAAACCAAACATCCTCCCCTCTAAAAAAGCGTGACCCAACCCAAAACCTCAGGGCTGCTGATGAAGATTTTAATGTGTTAATGAACTCAGGGTCCAGTAGTCCCAATGAGCATCAGAGGTTCTTCTGTGAGTTCAGTGGTCTTGAACTCTGGTGCTTTGTGCCTTGCTTGGCTTTTTGTCTCTTGCTAGTGGGGATAAAAAGCACGCTGGTTTCCATCCTCAAATTTTAGATGCTTATTTTGTGTCTTTTTATATACGAATTAGTCTCAGTGAGTTTGACAAAAAGATAGTTACTTCAAAATGCTTTTTCTATCCAGAAAATCTTGCACCCAAGAATACAAAACTTTCCCCTCTTTTTGTTAATTTTGTCAGGGTTTCAGATGCATGCTAATCCTGGGTGGGGCAGTATCTATGATAGATACTCTTGTTTGCCTAAAGGCTTAGGCAAAGGGGTGTTTCTAACTTCGTTAACATTCTGAGTGTCTTAATTGAAACCTACAGGCTAATTCCTTCTTTTATTTCTAAATTCCTTTGCTGAGAACTTAAATAATGAGGTGGGGAAGACAAATTTAAGTCTCAAAATGTACCCTTGGTACCCTTGGTCGTCTCAAAATGATGACCCTTGGTGACTTGTGCTGGAATGGTTGGGCAATTTCTGTACTTTATTTGCCAATCTAGTCTGTATGCTTCCCCAGGGCACTTTCACTGTAGTGCTGCTCTGCCAGCTGTTTTGGGTGTGATAACTTTTGTCTTTCAAAAACTAAATAACACAGTTCTGTCATGTAAGCATGTAATGTGTTTTGGGGAAATAAGAAAGCTGGCTCTCAGTATGAAGCAGAGGTTGAGTAAAGGGCAAACCACAATCCAGTGAGGCTTTTGTTATTAGCTCTATTTTTAGATCATTTAGATTCCTTTTTGCTCCTGAACATGATATTCACAAGGTAATAGATTGGACTTGAACTGCAGTTTCAAAGTGCCCCAATACAATGAGGGACAATGTTGAGGGTGGAGGAGGTATATAAGGCTATAAAAGCGGCTCCGGAGGGTGACTGAATGCCAGGACACAGGCTGGGCATCCAATCACAAGAGCTGGTTGTTTTGAGCATACTCCAGTTGCACAGACATACATCGTGTTGTGTAACAGAAACAGGCTTCAGCATACAAGCATCCGGGATAGGAAGCTTTTCTTCTCTCTGTTGTCATCACAAGAGTTTAATTCTCTGTGTGTGTGTGTTGAGGTTTCTTTTTATTTCCTCTTAAAGGAACAAACTGTTCTGACATCGGCCATTACAAATCCATTAAGCGACTGGAGGGCAGGCAGAGCCGTGTTGGCCAGAGGAAACAGTCGGTAGGTGATGAAGCAGAATTTGGCCCCCAGTCAGTCCTTGGCTTTTATCGTCAGGCTGCAGCAGTGTGAAAGGAAACACAAATGTTTTACCGACTTGGTGAATTTGTTTCTCACTGGGCTGTGACTTGCTGACATTTTTAATGTCTCGTGTGAGAACTTGACTGGCTGGAGTACTGCGTGCTTTGCTGAATGGTAATATTGTTTTTTGACTGAATGTGGCTAATTTGTTATCTGAATCATAATGTTAGCCTCCAGGGGTTAGCTTTACAGACTCATAAGAATCTAAAGAAAATTAATTTGAGGGATAAAATAACTTGTCACTGTTGTTAACAAAACACCAGCATTTCAGTTACAAATTTATTTCCAGGGATTTATAGCAGAAAGCTTGACACAACCCTAGCTATAATGGCCAATTACAAAAATCCTAGTTTCGGAGGCTTTTGTAAGCAAACATGAAAGCGTAGCCTGACTGGGCAAGTGTCATCTGTGGGTTTTATAACTGAGCAGAATGTTTTGGGAAGATGGGAGTCGTGGCCGTTCTGATTCCTTGCTTCACTGAAGTAGAAAGGATGCTCTGATACTGAACAGATAGTAGGGGTATATACATTCATATTCTTTCTGTCTCCATTAAAGACTAAGCAGTTCGTGTTTATCAAAGTCATGTGGTTTTTGGTTTGTTAGTTGTTGAGTGTCCCTCCCCNAGAGGGAAAAGGGGCTGGATTTGCAGTGAATGTCACGTATGCTGCTGCAGCACACATACCATGAGCGCTTATACGACCCAGACCTGAGGTCTGGGGGGAGCAGCTGTAGGCGCAAGGCCCACTGATGAGAGTCCTGGCAGGCTGAAGCTGGTGTAATGTTGAGAAGAGCTGTCACCTTCTGCTGTGTGTGCTTGTGAAGGGGCTGAGCCCCCCAAGACTGGGGTGTGTAGAGCTCTGAGTACACAGGATTTATAAATCTGTGACCCTTTTCATAACAATAGTTATCCTTTCACACAGTCAATACAACTATTTTTGGCCTCTCTTCATGCTTTGCCTTTATCATCTTAAGGAGTAAGCACATTTAAAAGAACATGAGACCTCAAACTTTAGGGTTACTCTTCTTAATTCTCGCATAGGGAAGCTTAGGGAAGGAAAAAGGCAGACTGAGCCTTAGAAAAGCATCCTGGTACATAGGTGTGTAATTGGGGGTGTTGGCAGAAAAGGAACAAAGGTTACTGAATGATGTTTAATGAGAGGGAAGGATGTTTAAATCTCAATACATTCAATACAAATAGTATTTGCAATTAATGTAAATGAAAAACATTATCAAGAAGTGGACAGAGTCTGGAATTGAGTTTTGTACAAAGCTAGCTTTTCGGCCCAACAGTGGCACTTAATAATCTAGTCTGTTCCTGTCTCCTAAAAAAACACTTGGAGGGAAAAAAATGGAGTAAATATATTCAGAATATTTGGAGTTTAAAATCTTGACCCTGTCAGTCTCCTGTGAGATGGGTACTTGGCACTGAGTATCCTGCTGGTAGGTTCTATCTGTCTTTGATTGGCAAGGCGCTCTATTTCACCGAGGGAAGAGATCAGGGTTAATGAGATGATCTAGGTAATTGTATTTCCCCCAGAACAATATCTTGAATTTCAACGAGATGTTTTAAGCATGGCCTGCTGTGCATGCGCTGTAGGTATCTTGAAGTTCTTTGAGAAAAATCTTTTTCTGCATTGGGCTATCTGATTTCTGGTTGAGCTCGAGGTGCGACTGAGGAGTAGGCTATGTGGGATCAGCTTTAGATGGCAAAGAGGAGAAGCACAGAAGGGTGAAATAATGGCTGCTGGCTGCCATGTTGCAGCAGACCTGCACTCTTTGGTACGCTGTAAGCAGGTTTTTCAGCCGTAGCCTAAAAGGAGCCCAGAACTGAGGTTTTATTTTAAATTGACATGAACATTTTCATAAAGCTTGTTAAGTCTTTTAACTGTTGTGACACCTCATTTCTCACCAATGTGACTTCTCATGTCTGGACTGACCCTTAGCTGCCGCTATTCCTTGTGCACGTCTGTTGAGTAAAAAATTCCTGGTCGTTTGTTCCACTGTTCCAGTAGCCTGTGTGTAACATCCGTGGCTAGATATATTAGGCATGGATGGCATCAGTTTCAGATGTGTGTTGGGCAAGGAAGAAAATTTTGAGGTCATCCACCTAAGGAATCTTCTGGTAGTTTTCTGTGACTTTTTTTTTAATAAATATCTGGAGTTTGTAGGTAAAACTTCACTGTACAACAGTCTCGATTGCTGCTGAGGTGTATGATCTTTTAAGTGGTGCCTTTTAATCATAATCTGATTTCTCTTCAGACTGTATAATTTTTTTTTTTTTTTCCTTTTCATGATTTCATGAAGTGGAACATTTGAGTTTCAATCTAGTTTTCTTTATGGCTTCATCCCAGTGCAGGGACAGATGGTCTGAACACCATGGTGGTATGCTTTGTTGTGGTAAGGGGCTTGGAAAAATCAGTGCCACCTGCCACGGAGAGGTTCTGCAGGAGAGCATCCTGGGCAGCGGCATGCTGTGGGTGCTTGCAGCACATCTCCGTGCTGGTCTGTCAGGAAGCTCATGGAGTCTTGAAAGCCTCTTGCAGATTATGATCTGGGCTGCAGCTGTCAAACTGAGTTTGCCCAGTGGCAGGCACTGCCTGCCTTGGCTGTGGTCTGCTGCATGGATTTGGAGGTTAAAGCCTTTCACAGGCTGTGTGTGTATCTTTTCTTCTTGGCTGCAGCAAGCAGGCCTGAAAATCCATGGTGGGCCAACTTCCTTTGCCTGCTCTGTTGTCAGTGGGTAACTCACTGTCATTTAAGTGCAGGTGATGAGGCACAGTCTCACCCTTAGCACTACTCAGTGCAATTTACCCCAGAGGTGTGCTGTGATATGGGCAGAGCTGTGCTGGAGGTGACTCAGCCTGGTTTAGTGGGACAGACTCTGTAAAATTGCGGGTGACTCCCAAATGGCTTCCTTAAACAACCTGGGAAGCTATCTTCTCTCTGCACAGCTCGAGACCACTGCTTCTCCCTCTGCTTTGAGCTGTAGGTGCTCGCCTATCCTTCCTCCTTGTCCTGCTGGGTCTTTCTGGCTGTCTACTGGATCCTGGGTGGTGGTACTTTGGTGCCACACCAGTAGGGGCATCTGAACGGAAGGGCTGCTGAGCCCTTCCCACACTTTAGCTGAACTTGGCTGTGACTGATCACTAGGTGCGAAACCAGACTGAGGGTGGGTAAGGATGAGAGTGCTTCAAGGCTTATTCCAGCAGCTTTGCTACTGCAGTTGTACTGAAGGAGGCTATTATCTGCATCAGAAGCTTGAATAAGGACGTCAGCAGCTTTTGGAGTAACGCATCCAGGCAAAAAGGTGTTGACAAAGTCCTGTTGATTAAAAGCCCATGGTTTCATAGGTTGCTTTTCACCAGATGGGAAGCCTGTGATTTCAGTGCATTGGTATCCTGCCCAGGAGGTGCTGTGAGACTGATTCTAATGCAAAGAAGCTGCTGTGGTTGCTAGCAAATGTTTGTGTGACTCTGCAAGTACCAAAGACTTGTAGAGGTTTGAACAGCTTTATTGGCAGATTAGGCAAAAAATTCTCCCACTGAGTCAGGATAGTGTTCAATATGACCTGTCTTGAGCAATCTAGGATTAAGAAGAATGCATTTTCACTGATTGTTTTCTTATTTTCTCTCTCCAGACGAACACAATGATGTACAGAAAAAGACCTTTACAAAATGGATAAATGCTCGGTTTTCAAAGGTAATGTTGGGTTGAAAGTACTACTTTATTTTGTTGGATTCACTGTTAAGAACAATATTGGTTAAATATACTTTGCTCTTACTCTTGTAGAATACTCCTAGTAAAATGTGTCAAAATGTGTAGTGAAAACATATAAAATACTGTAATGTTTGTTCCCTCTCTGTTTCCCCATGTACATAAACATTTGATACTAGATATCTTGTCTAAGAAAAAATGAAATATTCTGTTTGTTAATATATTAAAATACAGTTATTTGCATGATGGTGTCTGTTTGAGTTTTGGTCCTCTTTATACAGTTTATTTCTACATGCAGTTTTCTGAGTGCATTACAGCAGATTTTGAACCTTAGTCACTGTGTTTGTTCTCAGTGCTGCTGAGTCAGCTTTACTCACCCAAAATACTCTGTAAACCTCCAGTTGAAACCACCTGGTGTTGCTACTTAAGTTTTGACTGTGAAATTTTGTATAATTACTTGCTCATTTTGAATTTTCCTTGGCTCTCATGCTGTATGTTTCTTGTTTTAATTCTCTTTACTGACTTGAAACTTACTGAGGATCTTGTTTTGTGTTTTGGGATGAGAAAGAAAGTGGTGTTTGCTTTGGGATGCTATTTAAAGCCTGCTTTTTATGCTGTTCTGCTGATAGTGAAAAACGACACTTTGCCCAGGAGTGTGGCGGCTGTGGGAAGTTTCCCTACTTTATAGTTTGAATGTGTGAAGGAGCCTGGGCTATTATCAGAGAAAACTCAAGGGTTTTTTTTCTAGCCAGTATGGTGCTGCAAGTGGGATAACTACTAGTTTTCACTCTGTTAATGAAAAGGGGCATGCATGCATGCCAAATCCTGACGAAGATATAAATATAGAAGGAAGGATGTGTGTGTGTGGAGGGGTTTGGTTTGTTTTCTTTTTTTTTTTAAATAAAGCAATGACAGTTCTATAGCAATGAATGGCTGCCTCTGGAGCACTGCCCTTCTGAAGTTCTTGGTCAGCAGAGTAAGAAATTTTTACCTTCCTTCCTTTCCTGTGTAACAGGACACTGGGCAATGCAAGGCTTGTGGCCTTGGTTGATTCACTTTGGCTTAGGTTTGTTTTGGTTGAAAGCTGATATCCTGCACTCTTCATCCAATGCATTCTTGGCTAGTTTACTATTTAGGGGAGGAGTGTGTACACGTAACTGGTTGCTCTACACTCTGCTTTTGGCTGCTGCTGAGAGGAAAGACGGTCTTGCGGGAGGAGCGTTAGGCAGGGCAGGATCATGTAAGGAGTGAAAACGTGGTGAGAAAGGAAGGCCTGTTTGTAGAGACTTACCCTGGCATAAAGATGGCATGAGCATGGAAATGACAGTGATACTGAGAATGTGCTATGTGACTTGTTTGTACGTGTTATGGACATTGTATTGAAATAGGTAAAATTGTTTTCAGTCCTTATACTTGTATACCCATGGATATATTGCATAAAGTGGCTTTACCTTTTATACTGTGTATTCAGGCAGATCCTGCTTAGCTCCTCAATTTACCTGCCACAGGGTATGGTCAGATACTCGTTGGATTTGAAGTAACTCTGTAACTTCATGGCCCATTAAACTACCCGAAGCTATGAAAACCATGTTAATGATTAAAGAGGCTCGTATAAAAGGACGTACTCCTGACTACTGTGCATCCAATTCAAACTTGAGCATGGCTACTTTGCCATGACGATGCAGATTTATGAAGACTGGCATTTTCAGATTGCAAGGAAATTAGTGGTGTTCAGTAGAAATCACCTCGTGTAAGAAAGTCTAGTTTCAACTGTGCCTTGAAAATGTAGAGAGACTGACTTCAGTCTTATTGAAGTTTTTCCATTTACCAAGCCATTTGGGTTGTTTAAAATTCCTTTTCTGTGAACTAGAATGATTCAGCTGCTTAGAGCTTCTCTCCCTTAGATAGAGAGATTTTTAGAGGCTGGGTAAATGTAATCTGACTTACATTGCAGAAAATGAAATGGTAACTGAGGAATTTTGTTTGGAATTGCAAAGTTCACTCCAAGAATTTTACTTGTCCTCCCACATTCATTATATTGTAGTTGCCCTTCATTTAGACACATAAATAAAGAGTAAACAGCTGAGCCTCTATAAACTACTTTGGCGTACAAAAAAATCCTAAAATTGCAATTGCATAATGTACTCAAAATCGCTGAACTTGATTTAAACCAATTCAACAGGGGTTTACAAAGGATCTAGAAAGATAGCAATGTCGTTCCCTTCTCTCATCAGAGAATGGGTACATGAGCGAAACACAGTAAGTATGCTGTGAGCTACCCATATCTGCTTCGGGCACCTGTTCGGTGAGATATAAGTTCTTGCTCTAGTTCACAGTACAGTAACTTGTGTTTGTGCTCTTCATTTGAACTGTGCTAGAACAAAATGCATCTTATTTGCATGTCTTTTTTGAGATGAAGGCACAAGCACATTTAAAGTGGATTGAGTCTTAAGGTCAATAAATGTCCTCAGCCACGCCTCAGTACTCGGTGTAGAAATCTTTACCTTAGCAGAGCTGTATGCACTACAACTCACAAGCCTATGGTGGATGTGTAGTGGATATTTTGTTAAAATTAAAGGGAATAAAAATTGTTAGATAAAGTCTTATTTTACCAGGCTTTAACCAATGGGGAAGTTTGCATTCAAATAAATATTGATACAGAGCACTTCAGTGTATCTTTATATTAAGCCATGTGATGTTTTTCCTTATTGTATGTTTTTCCACTGCTCTGTCCAGTCTAATTTCATGCTTCAGATTTAGCTGTTGCCCTGTGGTATAGCCCACGAATTAAGGCATCTAATTGTATGGATAGTTAATGTATGCTCTTCATACAGTGTAGAATTGTGTTTTCTATCCCTTCATTCCTTTCTATCCTTTTTTTCATTAGTACTTACCAGTTCATAAGTATTAATGGATATATTTTCAGAATATTTCTGCAGTGCAAGAGTGCTATCTTCTGTGTTTACAGCCACTGCAAACAAAGGTAAATATCAGAAGTAGCTACTAATTTTGAGTGCCCAGTCTAAGACTTTGGTTAGATTATCCAGAGGATTTGACATTTCTGTAATATCTTCATTTAAACCAGAGCTCTTGTTGAGTCTTATGACAGAGCTCAGAGGGTTCATCTCTTCTGCAAACTTGAGCAAACCATCTAAAATGTCTAGTAGGTTTTCAGATGGAGCTTGATCAGCATAGAGAAGGGACTTCAAGAAGATGATGCCTGTGTCAGCAATGACTGGTTTTAATAATCTAGGGAAGTCTCTTAATCCAGCACACAGTTAGTGAATAGCTGTAAAATTGTGCTTTAAATGATTCTGATTAGTTACAGGGGAACTCTTGGCTGAAAGTAGAGTTTGAATTCAGGTCCACAGGATAACTTACTGCTCCATTAACCATATGTTATTTGTTACACATAGGTAAAAGGGGAGTGAACAAAGATTTTGCAATCAACCCTAGTTTTGACTTTTCCAAACTTTTAAATAGTTTAAATCTGTATCCATTTGCATGGCATATCAGCAGGCCTGGGACTTTTAGATCCATTATACAGACCTCTGACACTTCAGCTGATAATTACATAGCATAGTGGCTGGATACTTGCACTTGCAACTGTAGAAGGTTTCTAGAAGACTTGATAGGCATGTTGAAGGATTCAGGAGTCTTGTATCCCCCTGCAAGTACAGGTTTTTTTTCTGCCCTATTTTCTTTGCTTTCTTTACTCCTACTTTCTGACCCTATTCGTCCCTCCCCCCACTTACTATTGCACCCTTTCATGTCAGAAAGCTTGTCTGCCCAGCAGTTCCCAGCAAATCTGGAGTTTTGATCGCACTGCCTATTTCATTCCCACTTATGTCTTTGTCACTTAGTTGCTTACCCAGCAAGACCCAGTTTTTCTTGTTAAAGCTCCAGACCTGCTCTGTTTGTCCTTCCTTTCCCCTTCTCCCATTCTACATCTCCTCATCTTCCCAGCCCTTACAGGATTTGACACTTGTGTGGTCAGCCCTATTTTTGCATCTCTCTTTGTCCAAGCAGTCCTAGCCTTGCCCTCTCTTTATCTCCTTGCAGGAGCCAGTCTTTGCTGGCTTTCGTGTTCCCATTTTCCAAGGTACTCCTTTTCCAAGTTTGCTTTCAGATTGGTTACAACTTGGCAGGTAGGGCCCAGAGTCAGCACAAGAAACATGATGCCCTAACTCTTAATTTAGACCCATGGAGTCAGATCTGTCACAGCCTGTCAGAGCTTAGTGCTGTCACTCTAGAGGAAGTTCACAGATCCAGCATGGGCAAACTGAGACTCTTCCCCAAAGAATTGTGTCTTCATTACATTTGGGAAGTTTTCCCACAGGGATGGCAGAAACACTTTCTTGCTAGGAAGGCTGTGCTCTGCAAAAAGAACATAAAACCCCAGAGATGCTTGTGGTATTCAGTGAAAAGGACACTGGATTTCCCTCCCCATCCAGCCCAGGTCATAAGTCTTGGGTAGGGATGGCTGTTGAATGGGAGCCAGCTGGGGGCATTTTTCCAAGGTGTTGGGAGCTGCGTTCAAAACCTTTGCGTGCCTGAGAGCTGTTGCCTCCTTTCCCTTTCTGTCATGTATTCCCATCTCTTTCCAGTCCAAGCTCTCAATTTCATTCTTTTTATATACGGAAGACTGTATGTCTTATTTCTGCATTTGCAGCATTCTTGTTGCATGCATTTCTGTGATCCTGATCCTCCAGGTCCTGTGCTGGTGCCTTGACATCTTCATTGGCCAGCAGCTGCAGCACTGGCAGGGCTTGGAGCTAGGACCTGCCAGTGTGGGTAAAGCCAGACCTCCCATACTTTTACAGCATCTTAAGTTCTCTCCTGCTCTGCGGTCTTCCAAAATGCATTTCAGTTTAGGGTAAAAGAGTGAAGAAGAGGCTGAGGCGCAGCTTGGGAGTGGACTGCATCCTCCAGGGCTGAGCTCTAGGTTCGCCTGCGAGAGGGCAAATGCTCAGTGCTGGGGCTCCTGCGTGTTTTCTCTCCCAGGCTCTGATGGGTCCCCTCCCCTGGAAGGACACCAAATAAAAGTAAAGATGAGAGAAGACAGGGCAGTAGGCAAACTGGTGAGCTGTACTTGGAGTGTTTTGCGATGTGATGGCTTTATATGCATCTTAAAATTAGAACTGCCCCTCCCCCATTATACCAGGCATTAATTAATTTGCTAACTGCAAAGTCTTATCTAACTTTTTGGGTGCTGTTCTGTATAGATCTTTTCCGCCATTTTTGCTCCTTAATTTTCTTCTTTCCTCTAAGGGTTGTTTTACCATAATAGTAAATGTCAGACCCCATACTTCTGAAGACATTTTGCTGTTCCACTGCTGACTCTTAGCAAATGTGGTAAATCTTTTTAAAGACAAAAGCATACCTATTCAAGATAATTAATTTCACATGACCCAAGATACCTGAGGCCAAAGACATTTCAGAAGGGATTTTTTTGGGAAGGAGAAATATGGAGTTTATTATATTAGTCATGCAAGAAGAGAGATCAAAAAGATTGATTAGGCAATTTTATCTGTCCAAGGAGACATCACCTGAGATGGTCTGTAGTCCTTTTTCCAGTTCAGTTTTTGTGGTGCAAGCAAGGAAATACTCGACTACTGGTAATGTATTCTCTAGTCTAATTGCTCCTGCTGTTTTCCACTGCTGAATTAAACTGTAAAATGTAACCTCAGTCAAAGATAGCCAAAACTTATAAAAAATTTGGCCTTAACCTGAGGAACAACCTGGGTGGAAAAGAATTAGTGTTTGTATGAACTGACCTTGAAAAGTTCAATTTTTAGTCTACTTTTTTTTTTCTTAACTGGATTACTTAGTCCCTCCTCAGAAAACGTCAAATAGGATGTGAATTAACCAAGATGCAGGAAAATAAGTCTTTTTTTCTCTAATAGGTTATGACATATGGTAAGGATGACTAATTTATAGCATAAAAGCAATAATACAAAGCATTTCACGATCTCTCTCAGATTTAGCTACAGCATGAGTTTTCTGCCCTCCTCTCAACTGCTGCTGTTTTCTGCTCTAAGAACAGGATGTGGGCAGCATCTCCCTTGCTGGACTTCAAGGCTTGGTATAGTAATATGGACAGTAATTACTGGTGATTTTGGTTAATGCTCTGAGCTTTGGGATAGAGTTTGACTCTGATTCATAGTCTCGGTTATCATCCCAGTTGTTGGAGTATTTGTGTGTTTGTGTGACCTTCTCAGGCACTAGAGCTGAACGTGGTAGAGGCACTGAAGCAAATTTGTCCCTTTACCTTTTAGTCGCTAATGAGAACAATAGTCAACCTGGTCAGCAGGATTTTTTTTTTTTAAGGAACCAAGTTACAACCTGAAGTTAGCTGGCTTTAAAAAAAAAAAAAAAAAAAAAGGGAGGGGGCAGGGAAGATAACCTTCCAGTCTTACAGGAGAAATAACTGACAGTGATAAGGTGTGTGGTCCCAACTGCCCATGCTGGTAATGATACATAATGAGGCTTAATTGCAAGCTGAGGTTAGTACTGTTACATTAAACATATTATAATAATGTAAGCTTATGTAAATGCATTAATAGATGCACTGGGGAGAAAAAAAGACCCACAAGAGAGTTGCTGATGCCTTGTGTTTGTTTTGCTGCCTTGCTATGTCTAATATTTGCTTTTATATGTTTTCCCTCCTTCTAGCATGTTGTCAATCAAGTATTTCAGGTGTTCTGTGGATTGAGCTATCTTTAGCTTTTCTGCTTTGCTGCTACTTAAACTCATGTCTGTCATCTAGTAGAATCAAACTTCCCAGTGTATCTCAGTGATGAGTCTTTTTTTTTTCCCTGATAGTCTGGAGTTTTAAGTAGTTATTTAGTTGCTTGTAATTATTTTATAAGGTGTTTTCCTGTGATTTGTAATATTTTTTTTTTTTTTTTTTACTTGGTATTTGAATTCATAGTTTTGGTACTAGTGTTGCATAGAGATGCCACAACTACTTAGGCATATTTAGCATAGAGTAAAGCATACTCAACTAAAATACATCTGCCACAGTACAGCTAGTAGTTGTGTATGCTGTCCTATAACTCCTGCATGTCAGTGGAAGGAGAATGGAAAAAAAGTATCACGTTTTAATAAAAATACTTCTGTAAACAACGACTATGGTCTTAAATTAGAAATTGGCAAGGTTATTTATTGACATAGTTGTTTACTTTTTGCAGTGACCTTTTTGCTTTCTGAATTGTTTCCCACATTGAGTTCCCATGTACTGGCCTTACGATGTAGCAGCACTTGACATGTTTCTTCCTCTGTACTGGTTGTGATAAAGTGTAGTTCTTAATCCTTGTGTTGTTTGTAATCGAGTTTAAACTAACTAAACTAATCGAGTTTAAGTAGGTGGTTACCATGAGTTCCCTAGGAATGTACTTGAACATTACGAGTGGTTCATGTTCTAGTTTAAGCACCCAACCTGTTCAATATTTCCCCCTTCTCAAGAAAAAGGGGAAGGGGTCTTTGCAGTTCTAACTACTATTTTGATCCATTTACTGAGCATCATATTAGATGTTAAAAATAGGCATCCGTTGGTTAAAAATAATTAACAAAACCTAACTCTGACCTTCATATAAGTGACATTGGCAGATCAGAGGAATCTGATGGAAAATCAGGATGTACTGCTTCCTATATCCTTTCAGGGTGTTTTGGTGTTTCTGAGGTGGCAGATGATCTAAATGGCAACTAGGGCTTTTCCCAGCACTGCTCTGAGCAGCCAGAACTTGTCTGCTGCGTTCCCTCGGTGGCTGGTGAAGGTCATGCATATGCTTATACAATATGTGTTACTTCCCTGGTGACAGCCAGTGTGGATTACTGTGAAACTGAGAGAACCTTTCATCCTGGTTTTAATGTCATCACTAGGAGTTCTGAATCAGGAGGAGGAGGAGGATGTGAAATAGAGGTGGCTTATCTCCTACTCTCAAATATCTTTGGCATTAATTTATTGGAAAAGAGTTAGGTCTAATAACATACCTTCAATAGTTATTGATTTAAAGAACATATAAATTCTCTGCTGCAGGTAACTATGATGATATAAGAAAAAACTGCGTGTTTCTAGTTAAACAACTAGATAGACATTAAAACTTCTTTAATGGTTATTTTTGCATATAATTTCATGTTCAAGAACAATATACAAAGAGCATAAATAGTTGTGATAAAATGATACATAATAGCTTGTGTTAAAAAAAAAAAATGAGGCTTTGTCTTACTGGGAATTTGTGACTCCCTTTAATTCTATATAACTTGGCTCAATTTGAAACAGTTGCCCATTAGTAATAAAGGGACAGTTAAGAATATTCTACTGTAAAATATATTCAAGGAAGATTGCTGCCTTATAGCTGTGTGTGGCTTCAGTAGAGCAAACTTTAAATGTTGATAGCTCGTCTTTCTCCTGTTGGTAGTATAAGCATGACTCTTAAAAAATCTGGTCTGGATTTTGCTTATATCTTCCTCTATTTCCTGGGAATGCTTTCTGGCAGAGAGAAGGAATGATTTCTGCACAGTCATATTGGCTGGCCTGGATGACCTTTCTTTGCAAGTAATCCTAGATGCACACAAGGAAGTGTGAGTCACCCTCTTAAACCTGATCCAGGCATAGGGGCTGAAAGGTGGCCAGTGGTGAGGGCTGCTGCTGTGAGGAGGAGATCACCATCCGTGGGCTCTCCTTCTCAAACAGTGCTGGTGTCTCGCTGGAACATGCAAAGCTGATGCCCGTCGTGACTGCTCTTGCCACGTGTGGCTAGCATCTGGTCTACAGCTCCAAGATCATTCAGAAACTGCTGTTGCCCCATGAGAGATGAATCAACAGAAGATGTGTTTTCTGCTGTGGATAACTAGTGAAAGTTCTTTCTTTGTCTCCCCCCGCCTCGTGTTAGTACAAAGGCTGGCACGAAGATGCTTGTTGGAATAAATGTAACGGGGTGAATCTGGTTCTGATCCTTGTGCATGATTCCCATGGTGGGTAACAAATGTGCCACCACACAAAGTTTATAAGAGCATAAGCAGGCCTGGCCCCAGATTACATGCTGTCTCCAGCATATAATTTCTCTTACTTTCCTTTCTTGCTCTTGCCTTCCTCTCCCATTCTTCTTCCCTCTTCTTTTTTCCCTTACGCCTGTTTCAATGAACCAGCTCCTTTTGGGCTGTCAGTGCCAGTTTAAAGCACTGGGGAACAAACGTGGCCCCTTCCGAAGTTAAGTCTGTTAATTATGTTCTTTTGTCTGTCTTATCAAGCCCTTGTCTCTACTACAGCAACTCTGTGCAGCTCTGCTGGCAAAGCCCTCTCAGGCAGGCTGAGGGAAAGAAGTTTCTGCCAGTGCTTTTTTGCTGTCGCAGCAAACATAAGCAAAGCTGAGAAACTGCCTTCTGTTAACTGATAAAAGTGTTCAGCGACGGGGACGTGAATGTTTTGCACCCTGAACCAGCACAGTTCTCCTGGTACGTGGTGTGTCCCTGCCTGTCCTTTGTACTATCTTTGTAGTATAAATTGGAGCCTATTTTGTCTTTGAGAAAGGACCCATTATCTGCTTCGTATTTGTACAGTGCTTAGCACAATGTGGGCTGCTCCTTAAGTACTTACCAACGCAACCGTGACTAGCAATTTGCCCTTGCTGAAGGGCTCAGTGTGGTTTGTCACTGTCACTCTGTAAGGCAAATACTTAAATTTCTTGATCCATTATGCTCAGTGATGGACTGCTTCTCCTTACAGGATGCTGGCGGAGGCTGAACTGCAGTCTTTAAGTATGTAGAAAATGAGTAAAATATTGTCAGTTCCGAAAAGGAGAAATTTAGATTGGCTTAGCATACTGCATATCAGGCAGGACTCTACAGAGAGAGATGTATGCTTTTTATATACTGCAGATAATGTATATTTATTTGTGTGTGTATATATATATATCTGTGCATACAGACTTTTTCAGAAGGCCAGATTGCTTTCTGGAGGTTAGGAGTGAGAGGTATGTGTGTGGGCAGGGATGGCGGGGGAAGCAATCTGCAGAGCCCCATGCCTTACGCTGGAGGGTGGGAGAGGACTTCTGCCCTCCCTGAGAGCCCTAGCTCTTGCTGCAGCACACCCGTCTGCCCCAGCACAGAGCTCGTCCCAGGGCTGCCTGCTCCACCCCAGTGCGGCTCGGGGCAGCACTGTCTGCACGGGACCCGTCGTGTGCCCCACGGTGGGTCAGAGCTGGGGCTTGGAGTGCTCCTGGCCCCGCTGGTTTGGATTAGGCTCCCTGACTAGAAGCACAGGTCCAGCCTTAGTGGTCGTGTGTTGTGGTTCCCAGATTGCCTCCGCGCTGCCACAGCAGCCTCCCCCAGTAGGCTCAGTCCTACATGCAGAGAGATGGGGCTCTACATCTGTTTTCTCACAAGGAGATAGTGGCGATGGCAGCAGCCTGGCCTGTGCCTGGCATAGGAGGGCATGCCTAGCTGTCCTACGAGCATCGCTCCACAGCTATTCCTTGTCTTCTCTTGGGAAATGGATGTAGGGGACTATCCCTTGGGCTGCCATTTTATAAAACTATTTTCCAGATCCTTTCTAAGCTTAATAAACTTTACAAGTCGTGCAGCTGTCAGAAGTTGGGATACATGGCTGTTCTTTCTGAAGAAGGAAAGTAAAAGACTTCTTGAAGCACAGCAGGTTGCTATCCAACTGCATCGCAGGGAAGCTGGGCAGGATCTAGCAGCACTGTGTGCTGGAGGACAGAGTGGTGATGCTCCCGATTGCAGACCATGTGACTCAGATAGCAGATCCTGTGTCGAAATGTGTGTCTAGGTGTGAGGAAAATGCGTGAGTGGGAAGAGGCAGTGTGAGCAGAGGAGTGTGCAGCGTGCACAGTCTGCTCCCATTGCGACAGCAGCGCTGTGGGCTGGCTCTGTGCCCTGATGGGACAGCTGGGGCTGCCTCCGTGGCCGCTGCCACCAGGTGCCTGCATGTCCCGCAGGTGGGTGTGGGAAGCTGGAGGAGCAGGTTTCCAGCCTTCCTGACAGGTGTGCTGCAATGGAGGTGGCAATGGGCTTGGCAGGGTGGGTGCTACAGCCCTTTCTTAGCCAACTTCAGTCACCCTGCACTTACAGAAGTGCTTCCTGTGAACTGAATTCCTTCCCATAGAGAGTGTTTTGCTAGACTTCATTAAATACAGAGGCTTCACATGTTGCTGTGTCTCTGTTTTGAGGATAGTGGATACTTTAATAAACCAGGAAGGAGTAGCTTAGACTGCAGAAATAATTTAATACTCTTCTGCTGACTCTTTAAACTGACAGCAAGACATGGTGCTCTGATGGCCAGTGAAATGGAAAAACCATTCTCCTGAGAAAGCGAATCTGAATTACTTCCACCATGACAGCAGGGCACATTGTGTAGGGCTAGAACGTACCATGACCTGTCGAAATGAATGACTGAAAGCAGGAAGTCATTCAGCTTGTTTTCGTGCATGTGAAGTGAGGGGATGGGAAACGAAGAAAGAGGGCTGTATGCTCTCGACACCCTTGTTGCACTGTGTTAAATGAGGCATCTTTCTGCTGTTTTGGCAGATCCAAATCTTTTTTTTTTTTTTTTTTTTAA
>VYZW01023654.1:381600-403919 GCA_013401315.1 Balaeniceps rex
CTTGTTTCTCTCGCCACCCTTGTTGCACTGTGTTTAATGAGGGATCTTTTTTCTGTTTTTGCAGATCCAAATTTTTTTTTTTTTTTTTTTTTTTAAACTTCTGGACCTAAGGCAATAAATTTATTGAGGATATATAGCTATAGCATTCTCAGTTTTGGTGTTATCAGTCTGCGTTATGCATGTGTGAATTGTTTTAATGATATAATTATAATTAATTATATAATTATGAAAGCCTTACTTCTGTAAAGCCTTTGACACTGTCTCCCGCAACATCCTTGTCACTAAATTGGAGAGATGCTGGTTTGATGAATGGACTGTTAGATGGATAAGGAATTGGCTGGATGGCTGCATCCAAAGAGTTGCAGTCAACTACTCAATGTCTAAATGGAGATCAGTAACAAGTGGTGTCCCTCAGGGGTCTGTATTGCGACCAGTAGTATTCAATATCTTCGTCAATGACATGCAGTGGGTTTGAGTGCGCCCTCAGCAAGTTTGCAGATGACACCACACTGAGTGGTGCAGTTGATTTGCAAGAGGGAAGGGATGCCATCCAGAAGGACTTTGACAGGCTTCAGGAGTGGGCCCATGCCAACCTCATGAAGTTCAGCAAGGCCAAGTGCAGCGTACTGCACCTACATCAGGGCAATCCCCAGTATCAGTACAGGCTGGGGGATGAATGGATTGAGAGCAGCCCTGCGGGTAAGGATGTGAAGATGAAAAACCGGACATGAGATGGCAATGTATGCTTGTAGCCCAGAAAGCCAAGCATATCCATGGCCAGCAGGTCGAGGGAGGTGTATTTTCCCCCTCTACTCTGCTCTTGTGAGACCCCACACTTCAATGGCTAACAGGTTATTTGCTTTCACAACAAGCATTTGAGTCGTATTGCATCCAGTAAGACCTCTGTTAGCTCCTTCTGTCTGCTCTTTTGGACACACGAACAATTTCCTCACACCCTTAACCAACCTACTTTTAGTATCTTCTGTGTGGTGATGCAAACCAAATTTAAACCAAATTTTGCTGGCATCTGAGGTAATTGCACTGTGGATCATCTCCTACCATTATACACCATAAACTGTACAAGAGGCTTCCCTACTCTTCAGTATTCCTGTTCTCCTGCTTCAGCATGCTTTCAAGGTTTGGTTAAGTTGCTATGCAGCAGCGAAGCATCTGAATCATCTGTGAAAAGTGCACGCACTAGGAGGAAAGCCTTGTCCCTTACTGTGCTAGAAAGGGTATAGTTGAACTCGGGAAGTGGCAATATGTAATGGCAGAATGTTATCAAACGCTGATATTTAACACATACTCCTATTTGGTATTGGTCTGACAGCTGCATAGCTTTCTACACCCTTTACCTAAGTATGTGTCAACATGTGTATATACACATTTTTAAGCATGACTTGTAAAAGTAATTGGAGAATAAATTTGTCAGAAAAACTTATTGCAAAACTAATTTAATATTGGACACTGGGGCTAGTACCTGTGTATTTTAAGAAGTGACCGTAGTTATACGATTGTTCTTGCCACTGTTTAGCTGGTTGATACTACGAGTTACATTTAGGTATGTTTCTGTACAGGAGATTAAAATATGGCTCTGCAGCTATTCAGCTCTGATTTCTTGTGAATACTTTTAGTAGTATCAAATCTAATTAAAGTGGACAGTTAAGAAAAACCCTTATGAATTTTTGGGAAAAACAGATATTTGCCAGAAAATGGGATTCAGTGGGCAGTTCAGCTCTCTTTCTGATTTGTTAGCCAGCATTTGGCAATTACTAGCAGCTGTCAGGGCAGGAGGAAGTAAGTGAAGGTAGAGGAGATCTATGTCAGCTAATTCATGTCATGTAAGATGGGCTTTGACAGCCTTCTTTCTGAAGAGCAATGTTATAAAGCCAAGGTGATAGAAAAAGGCAATATTGGAGTTTTAGGTACTTTTTAGAAAATATTTTTCTTCTCAAATTGGCACTTCAAACGGACACTGAAAGCAGTAGCTTAATTGATCTCCTGGCAGCCAGCAGATGAGTATTACAAAACAAATGCACTTACTTAGTTGCTGGCTGCCTGTGTCTTCTCCCCCTGCCCTGTAACACTTTCCCATGTTAACTTTCTTAGGGTCCAAAGATTAAAAGGGAGCATGGAAAAGGTTAACGTGATTCTGCTGTCATCTGCCACCATTCTTGTACAGGGTTGCTCCACCCCCAGAGAAAATGAATATTAGGAATGTATGATTTAGAGTAGCTCTGGGTTTCGCATTTTGCTTCTTTTTCCAAGGTAGAGAAAATGATTAATTTGTTTCAATAGATATTACACCTTTTGATCTACTAGTCTGTGTAGAGGAGTGGCAGCTCCTTACACAGGATGCAATTCCAAGTCCTTTTTTGTTTTGTCTTTTTTTAAATCTGAGAGAATTTGTCCCCATAGCTGCTTTCTGAAAAGCCCCAGTTTCTTCCTCCTTTAGATGCAGCCAGACCAAAGCATTCTTTCTCAAATGACTCTTCCAACTTGCCAAGTTTTTTTCTTTGCCATCTTTGCATGTTAACGCATCTACCATAATGTGAGCCAGGGTGTGCTGATTTGGTGTCTCAGTACTAAGCTGCTGATGCACAGAATCATAGAGATGTGGAGAAAAAAAAACACTGAAGAAGGGAAGGGTGCCTTCCTGATCATTGTCACAGTCCCTTAGCTTTTATTCACTACATTCAGTACCAAATAAGAATTAATTGAATGATAAAAAGGAAAACGTACCTTTTTCAGGGAGGTTCTGCTTAAACGCCATTATTACTGCTTTTGTTTCTTCTGCAGAGTGGGAAGCCCCCAGTTAAGGACATGTTCACAGATCTGAAAGATGGAAGGAAGCTTTTGGACCTTTTGGAGGGCCTGACGGGGAAACCTCTGGTAAGAGAAATGTGTATGAGTCGTATTCCCATTTATTTAAAAAAAAAACAAACCAAAAAACCCCCAACAAATAAACAAAACACACAATAACCAAACTGTGGCATGTGATTTTTTTAAATTTTAATTTATTTAAAAACCTATTTTGCTTGTAGTGTGTACTTGCTTTTTACAGTTCCAGTGAAATTCCCATGAACACCACTCATGGGATATAGGGTCAGGCTGAAGTTAGCTGTGTGACCCTGTCGTGGTTTAGCCCCAGTCGGCAACTAAGCACCACGCAGCCGCTCGCTCACCCTCCCCCTCCCCGGTGGGATGGGGGAGAGAATCGGAAGGGCAAGAGTAAGAAAACCCACGGGTTGAGATAAGAACAGTTTAATAATTGAAATAAAATAATAATAATAGTAATAATAATAATAATGATAATAATAATAATAATTGTAATGAAAAGGAGAACGAGAGAGACAAACAAAACCCAGGGAAAAGAAAACAAGTGATGCAACCGCTCACCACCCGCCGACCGACACCCAGCCAGTCCCCGAGCAGCGCTCGCTGCCCCCCGGCTAACTCCCCTCGGTTTATAAATCCAAAACACAGCACTATGCCAGCTACTAGGAAGAAAAGTAACTCTAACTCAGCTGAAACCAGGACAGACCCTCTCTTAAGGGTTAACATACTGTTTAGCAAAGCATGAAAAACTAGTGATGTTATTCACATAGCGTATATTTTTAATAGAGATCTTTTAAAGGTCTGCTTCTGGATTGTCTGGAAGAGCAGCCTTTAGCTGGATACCTGGCAAAAATCTGTATCTCCATTGAAAAATCCTTTGTGATCTACAGATAAGAAAGGGGTGAAAACTACTCAAGGCTTGTTTGGGAAAGCTGAAAACTCTTCCCCTGCTAACATTGATGCCTCTTCAGAAAGATATATGAGGCATGGTGAAACCTGTGCCATCACTTGAGACTAAATTCTTGATTTCACTATTTATAATAAATCTCAAATTCGTTTATTTACCTTATGGGGAACCTTCAGCCATTTAAAATTTCACCTTGCAAGCTTGCCTTATTTTTTAAACAGATGCATTTCACTAGTACTTCTAATGATTTGTGGTCTGATTTGAAGTATACTGAAGACAATAGGAGTGTTTTGGTTTCTAATTCTATTGATTACCAAGTTCCAAGTTCAGCTCCATGCTCTTGGAATATGATCGTGTTCTGCCACAGGAGTTAAATTGTGGTGGTTAAAAGCAAGTGGAGTGGCAGGTATTGTCAAGAGTTGTGGTGGGTTTTTTTCCCCCGATATTAAAAGGAAGGAAGCGTAACTTCTTCCCAGTATGCAAAGATTTAGCAGGCGTTCGGTGCCAGAAAAACAAATTGCTGCTTGTTCCCTCTTGGGAGCCAAAAAATTTCAACTGCTCTGGCAAATGTTCAAAACCCTCAGATTTTCCCCGGGAACTCCCACTTTGCTGTTGTATTGCCAGTTTATAATTCTGCAGATGCTGGGAATAAAAATTCTGGGCTTACTGAAGATGAACTGAAGCACACTTTGAATCCAAGGCTTGTCCTGTGCCTTGAATTGAGGAATAATGTTCTGATCAGTTTTAATTTTGAAATTGTTGTGGATGATCTTGTTTTGTTTTTGTTCCTACTTTAAAAAAAAAAAATCTGGAGAAAATTAAGACAAATTTCCTGTTGTTTGCTCTATCATTTATTTTGTTTGGTCTGTCAAGTTAATTCTGATGTGAACAGATTGTAACTTTTTATTTTCAGCCTAAAGAACGAGGTTCTACACGAGTACATGCCTTAAATAATGTCAACCGAGTATTGCAAGTCTTGCATCAGAACAACGTGAGCATGTTTTTCCACAACTTTTTGATAGACTCTTTAATTTATTCCTTTGTGTAAATGAATTCAAAATGCAGAGAATAAAGATTTTTGTTTTGGTGCCTAAAATGAGCATGCAGCGAGATGGGTAAGCTGTTCTCAGTTTTCCTTATCTGATGTAGAATTTCATTTTCTGGCAATTTTGTGAAATCTTAAAATGCTAACTTAATAATGGTATTAACTAAACTGTGTTTTGTTGAGATGTGTTCGGCTCCCAAAATAAAAGTGACTTGAAGCTCTGCTATGCATAGCTCATGAACCTAGCAGGACAAAAACCTAATTTCCAGTGATGATGCATAACTTGTGCAAAAATCTGTAAGGGTATGACAGATTTTTTTATGTCTGTTTTTTGTGCCCTGCTCTCAAAATCCAGGAGGATCTTCCATTGACATCTCTCAGCTCTGTGTCAAACCTGTACTGAGTGTTTCTAATTTGGAGCTTTGGTAACTGCTCAGAAGAACAAACAAACCAACCCCAATGCTTCTTTAAGAAAAATGAGAATAATTGTTTGTTTTATTTTGGTTTTATGTTTTTACTGCCTGGAAGCCAGTAGTGCTGTAGTAAAGTGGTTTTATTTTTCCCCTGAAGAACAATTCCTGATAAGCGTACTCTCTATAGTTAGAATTTCTATTTGCGAATGTCAGGACTAAAACTTAGTAAGAACATTCTGGCAATAAAATACATCTAATGCAAAAAGGCACTGACACATTTATGTAAACTGCTGATTGAAGAGTGATACAAACATGCTGTATAATACTGCAGTTTCCCCTCTGTGTTGGTGGACTATTGTCATATTTCTAGGAAGCAGCCAAAGTTAGTGGTGGGTTGTTTGGTTTTTTTTCATCTTTGAGGTACCATAAATGTTGATTAACTTTCTTCTAAGGATAAGTAATGAGTCTTTCCAGATTGAAATTGATTTATTTTATGAAGATAATAAATGAAATAATATTGAATTACAATAATTAATTAGTTCTTCCTTAAGCTGGCAGGATCTGGGTTTCTAGAAGTAAACAGATGGTGTTAGTTAGCTGAAAGTTGTTAAGGTCATGTACATGGTTTATACCTACTGCTTAACTTCATTAGAAAGTGTGTGTGTGTTAAGATGAAGGGAAAAGGCATCCACTGAGAAGCAGTTGAGTTCTGTTGCTGAGAGTTTGTGGGCTATACAATATTCATAACTTGTGAAATAATTTATAGAAGTGTTTAAATATATATTGCAAGGATCAGACAAGCCTAGGGTTTAGATGTTCAACTGATCCTGTGAACCTCACCCATCTGAAGAGCAGAATGGTTCTAAGTAATGAATTTCAACTTTTTCGATTTGTGGACCAAGTTTTTAAAAATAATAGCAATAAAAAAACCCACTGGAAATCATTCCATATAGCCAATATCAGTCTACTGTCAGTAGTGCTGACTGTCTACTGCCAGCTTTCTTTTATTGATTATCTTTGCTTAAGTCTCAGTAGTCCACTCACCATCCTAGTGGATTGCTGGCTGCATCCTGCAAAGCATTACATTAGTTTAAAATCATTGCAATACAAAAATGGACTTGTGGAGTACTTTCTTTTATGTAGGTGTAGATAGCAAGAGGAATGCATTATTATTATTGACATGTGATTGAAAAGTGTGAAGTGTTTTTGTTACCCATTCTCAGGAGTGTTTTTCTTCTATTGCAGGTGAAAAAAGCTCTTGCAGTGTAATTGTTTTATTTTTGTGCCCTTGACCATCAGTCTTGCTTTCTGCTCCTGGTGTTCTAGAGCACTTTCCAGTGCGTTGTTTAATGATCCGCACTGGTGATTCTTTTGGCCTGTTTTTGCCTGTTCAAATTACAGTTACCTTAAAATATGTGCCTGTTATTTGCAAAGAGTATTGCTGTAAGATTCTGTTCCAGCTGCTGTAAAAATTGGAAGAGGACAATCCACAAATCCACAAGCTTCCATAGTACTTTGAAGTGTAATTTGTGGTTCCATGTTAATCTCGCAACACAGTTTTGATTTGATTCTCCTAACCAAGAGGCCTGTGGGGAACTGAAAATTGTCACGGTGGTGTCTGAAAGCAGAGGTTACAAGTACATTTTGCAGAATATTCATGATTGTGTGATAAGAGGAAAAATATTCATGGAATACCACTATACTCTTATATATCAGCAATATCCTCTAAAACAAAATGAAACTTTGTTCTTGTCTATTCTGTCATTGTAGGCTACATCCACCGAGGGCCAGAGCACAGGCTCCATTACTGTCCTGTGATTGTCTGTATTGTTTAATTGCTAGCCAGCTCCTTGGTGCAGGTTTTGTCTCTATGACCAGTTCTGATCCCAAGCAGTGCCCAGATACAATTCTCAAGAGTTAGTGTAAGCTGGGAGGTGTTTCTGGTAGGCACTGTGGATAAGACTGTTTTGGAGCAGGGGTGAGAAAGGGAGAAAAAAGCTTCCCCATCGAGGTGAAATGCACTGTGGTGCTTGCCCCTGGGACTGGAGGAGGATGCTCCTGGCTCAGGTTATTTACAAGAATGAAGCCCCACCATCTGCCCTGTGTGGGAATGCGTTGCAGCATCTGCTATACGTGTACATACACCCAGGGAGGTATTTGTCTCCTCTGCTGTAGGCAGCTGTTCCTAGCCCAATTTCCATAGGCGTGGTGGTGACTAATGCAGTGCGCCGCTGTTGGTTCCCTCCAAAAGGTGGTTCAGAGTTAGTGCCGCTTTCTCTGTGTTGACTGAATGGAGACTTGATGCCCCAGTTCAGTTCAGACTCTAAAGTAGCACTGAGTGAGTATCTGGTAGTGTGCTCTAAGCTTTGCTCCTTCTGAGGGCTGAACACTTGATGCAGGAGTGGGTAGCTGCTCCTGCGCTCTCACTTACTAAAGTAATCTCCTTGTCTCTCTTTCTGTGTTTTTATCTTTTTAATGATCTCAATTAGACCATCACCGAGTCTATATGGGGTGTTATGTGTATAGCAAACTTGAAAATTTTATTTTTCCCTTGAACTTTTTGTCTTCTTGTATAACCTTGTCCCATTTGATGCTGGTTCATGCAAAAGAGAAACCTATTCTTAATTACAGAGTTTTCATGGTTCTGTAATATCTCTGAGTGTGTCTAGGAGCAGGACTGCTTAACTTTTTTTTTTTGAGAATATCAGATCCTTTGTGTTTGCATTTCTGTTGGTCAGTTTTGACTGCTGGTACGCATCTGTATATTAGAAGAGAGGATAAAACTCTTCCAATGGAGTATCTTCTTTGGTGCCATCTGTTGTCATGACAAATTCAGATAGACAGTACTCTGTCATCTCTGGTTCTGTCTTTCTAACTACATCTTATTTTGGAGCACTTGATAATACGTGGCTGGCCAGCCAGGAATATGTGGTGGGGTTGCGACTTGAAACTGTGATAAGTTTTTAATACAGACTTCATCCAACATCTTCAGGTGGAGTTGGTGAATATTGGAGGAACTGACATCGTTGATGGAAATCACAAGCTGACGCTGGGGCTGCTGTGGAGCATTATCTTGCACTGGCAGGTGAGAGGCTGCTGTGAGATGTCTTCCTTTCCAGGAATCTGCTGGGATTCTCACAAACCTTCCTGGGGTTTTGGTGGCGGAAAATACTGCTTCTATTTTGGGCTGGTAAATAAAGGCAGGCCAGTGTTTGGTTTCTGAGCTCTGTTTGTTGGCTGCCTCCTGCGACACGTATTCTCGTATGTGTTCAGTTGTACTAGTCTCTCAGTTTAGTTCCTGCTGGTGTTAACTGCAGAGAGGCTTTTCAGGCTGAAGCATTGTACTTGTATTCCTTCCTCAAGGCTTTTATGCACTTCTGTTAGCACGTGGTTTTTTACTATCTAGATAGCTGTGTTGGGCTTGCATCTTATATGCTGCTCTGTAGGTTTGTTTCTCAGTCTCATAGATTGAATTGCTCCTGGTTTATCCAGGTACCTGGGAGGATTGTTGAATTCACTTGGAGGGACTTTGGCGGGTGCTTACGCATAGTACCCAAACAGCAAACTACTTTTGTTGGCTGAGCAGATATCCTCTTGCAGAAAACCTGCGCAAGCTGTATTTTTGGGGTTTGCTTGCTGATGGGACTGCAGCACAAGGCAGTGAGAAATACTGTAGCCCACGCTTAGTGTAGGCAGCACTGAGGAGAGGGGGAGGATCGTAACATAAGAGTAATGTGTCATTATTACATGAAGCATTACTAGCTCTTGTAATCGGTAGAGTGCAAAGATGGCCTGAAGACTCCTATTCCCAAATTTCATGTGAGGAGTTAGTTTGATTTGTAGTTTTTCATGGGAAAGACCCTTTCACAATTTGTGAAATAGCTTGGTTCAAAGGTTTTGTAAGCACAAAAAGTGGAGGACATATCTGTAAGGTGTAGTTGCTGCTGTCTTGCAGGTGAAGGATGTCATGAAGAACATCATGTCAGATTTGCAGCAGACCAACAGTGAGAAGATCCTGCTGAGCTGGGTTCGGCAGTCCACAAGACCTTACAGTCAGGTCAATGTTCTGAACTTCACCACAAGCTGGGCAGATGGACTTGCCTTTAATGCTGTCATCCACAGACACAAGTAAGTAGCAAACAGATTATCTTAGACCTAGTGAAGTAAACAGCTTTTTTGCCCATGTCTTCATGCGTGAGCATTTGACAGCTTCTAGCCCGTTTCAGTGATTCATTGTTTGTTTTTTTTTGTTGTGGTAACAATAATAGTGGAGGGATATTGCCAGAGCCTTGTAAAGGATGGAGCCAAGGCAGCAGTGTAACTCAGTTGCTGCGCATGCACACATGCTTGCTGATTGAAGTGGATTTACATCCCACTTAGTATGCATTATACAGCGAATATGCTGAATGAGTCTCTGCAGTGGGGGTTGACAACCTCTTTGCCCTGTACGTACTTCCTCCTGCCCCCTCTCCTCTGCAAAGGGAAACATTTTTTCAGTCGGAGTTTGCCATACAATTTTCGTAGGAAGATACAGAAGCTTCAAAACGAAGGAATAAGAAAGATAGGCTCTGTAGCTTTTTTTAGTTTTTGAATGTATGTTGCTTGAAAGACAAATGTATGCAGTTCTTTCAGGAGAACTGTTGAGCAGAATCATCAAAGGGTAATAGCATACTTCAGGTATCTGTAGGGTATTCATTAGTTTGTTCATTATACTTTATAAGGAATGCTGTTAAAGCTTCTTTGCACAGATCTTTTTTGTTCTCACTGATTTTTGGAGAACTCTTGGGTAGTCTAAAGAAATCATCATTGCAGACTCCTGTGAAACTTAAACACCTTTTTTTCTTTTTTTTAAAAAAAAAAAAAAAATTTTCTTTGAGATCTGCTTCTGGGCAATCCATTCTAAGCCAGCGTACTTTAAATGAAGTCAGGTCATTGCTTTGCAAGGGCTGACTGTTCTTAACTGTAAATAACCGTTTTAACATGGTAATGGTATGATAATATCTAGAATTTAACCAGACCTCCTGGCCACCAGGTATCTGTCATGACAAATGCTTTACAAACACCCAGAATATTTATACCCAGCAGATACAAAGTGTTCGCAAAAGCATATGTTCACTTTGAGCCTGCTGTTCTCTGCTCTTAAGTGCCCATTCGGCCTGTGCTGACTGAAATAACAGGCTCTGTCACAGGCTTGCTGGCTTCAGGACGGGTCTGCCCTGACACACCTATGTGCCTTGGAAGATTGGAAGGACTGTTCTGCAAAGGCAGAGCAATACCAGCAAAGGTGTCTCTGGCATTTATCAGAAGTATTACCAAGTCCCTTCTCTGGATGGTGTGAGCAGTATTGGTGGTTTTCATACCGGCGTAATTGCCTGTAGTGGCGTAGCTCTGCTGCTGAACGCGTGAAGCTTTGTGATGGAGAGAGTGCCAGCTTTAGACACAAGTGAGACCTAGGTGACCTGAGGGAAGCAGAAGGAGAGAGGCAGCAAAATTGGCTTCAGGCTGTTTGTTGTCCTTACGCATTGTGACTATGTGCTCGGGCTTTGTGGGATCTGAAGTCTGTGAGCTCTGCCCTTTCCAGAGCACTGTTAAGTAGCAAAAGCCCCTGCTGAAAACTTTAACTGAGTAACTGTGCTTTCCTCTGGCTTCCTAAAATTTTTCAGTTACCTGGCTCTGCTGATCTCTGAGCCTTTTATTCCCTCTTCCTTGGGAGCCTGGCAGCTGCCAGCATATCAGAATTCAGCTTTGCTGTCCCTGGGCACCAGGTCTTTAGCCAGGGAAGCACTGTTTTCGCCACACTTCTGAGAAATCTTGAGCTGGGTTTAAATTTAGGTTGGCTTTGAAAGAGAAGCTTTAAAAGGCACTTGCAAGGAACAAGGGGATTGGGGCAAGTTGCAGAAGTGGTAGGACAACGAAGCTATTTAGCTTACCCAGACAGTACTACTTCCCTGCCTAAGGGGCATTTTCAGTATTGCTTTTTTAATTTAGCTTGGTATGACACTTAATACAGGAGAATTTTTGTGGATCCCATTAAGAGGTTTAGTAGCTCGCTTTTCTCTTTGTGTTTCTGTCAACAGTTGTTAGCAGTGCTACCTATTGGCTGTAATATCTAGTAACTTTATAACACTTGCGGTACTTAATAAAATTATATGAGGTAATAGGACATTTAACACTTTACTGTGCTGGTCTCTTTCATTTCCTAATATTAGCTTAGTTCCTCTTTGAATTGAATTCTGCTCTTTGGTGCAATTTTCTTGCTCATAGGTAAATACCTAGATTGCATTTTATTAACATTTGTGTTATCGTGGCAGTGTGCAGGTAGTGCATATACAATATACTTATTGCAATGTGTTTTTCAAAGCAAGAGTCTCTGTTAAAGCTTTATGTGAATCTATGTGGTTATCCTTGTTGCTTCTTGCACGGAGGTACAGTATTCCACTAGCTTCTATCAGGATCTTTGCATATCTCTGTTCCCCGCTCACCCCACCTTGCTCTGGCTTTTTGCTTCTCAGACCCTGCTGGCTTATGGCCTTCCTGTTTCACAAAGTGTAATAACAGATGTTAAAAGGATACTCTCAGGTCAATTTACAACTGAATTAAGTATTAAAAGAATTGAAGGCAAGCCCATCTCTTCCTCCCCAAGCACAGAAATAAAGCACAGAATCAATAGCAGTGTTTTAATGAGAAGCCACTGTGCAGGGGAATGGAAAGTACTTTAATGGCTCTGTAGTCTTACAGCTGTGCTGCTGCAGCACTAGGCTGATCATGCCCTGTTGGTGTAGGTACCACTAGGAGGGGGTCCTGTTTGCTGACCCCGCTTCCTGCTCCATGCTCTGCTTTTTCCCCTTGAGACCTGCTGGTATGTTTTGGGTGCACAGCTGGACCGGAGATTTGGTTTAGTTAACGCTAATGTGAGATGAAGGCTGCTGGCACCGTAAATCGGTCAGCTCCTTGGTCTGATTTGCATTGTGACTCTCATGAGCACTTTTTTTTGGTGTGTGGGTTTGTTTTGTTTTTTGGTTTGGTGTTGGTTTTTTTTGTTTGTTTGTGGTTTGTTTTTTATTGTTTTTTGTTTTTTTTTTAATTGGGGAAAAAATGCAGTGGGGCAGGGTGAGCAAACAGGGGTGGAGACCACTGCTGGTCCTGGCTGTGATGGTCTGGGGTGGTCACTGAGCCATGTCACAAGTTTGGAATGAGGCTCTCCAGAAACAGAGTGACTTGATTACCCAGCAGAGCCTGACGCAGAAAGCATGTAGTAACAGTGATGCTGTGAAAGAAACAGTTGAAGAAAACTGGTTCTGGAATAAACTTTAAACACAGAGTTTGTTTATTTTCTTGTTAGTAGTATTTAATCTCCTGTTGCAGTCAATGAGTATATGTATAGAATATGTAGAATGGAAGGTGGATGTTGCTGTGGGCATACAGTCAATTAATTGATTTGTGATTGCCAGATTCTCACTAATAAAAAGAAAGCACATATTTGTATTTATGCATTTGTGTATATGCACTTAGGTTTGTATTTCGTATGTATGTGTATGTTTATATTACTTAGGTAGCTACCTTCATGTCCATAACTTCATATTCTGCATGGTATGGAATTTTTTCTTCAGATAAAATTCACTGCTTTCTTTCTTGTTTTGTCTTTACTTTTAGACCTGAGCTTTTCAGCTGGGATAAAGTTCTAAAGATGTCCCCAGTTGAGAGACTGGAACATGCTTTCAGCATAGCCAAGAACCACTTGGGAATTGAGAAACTGTTGGATCCTGAAGGTGGGATATAGTTATTTTACTTGACTAGAAGCTTTTTTTGAGCTCTGTTGAAAGAAATTTCTTTCTATTTCTCTTCTCTTCTATTGACACTTATTATGAATACAAATTCCAGCAGTTTTGTGCAGTGGTATTTTGTTTCAAGCCCTTAAATTTGGATTTAAAATAATGTAATTTGTAGGGTAAGGGTATGTCTGTGTGTGTGTATGCTTTGGCTTCTTGAATGTTAAGGTTCAGATTGACTTACATTCAGAGACAGCATACAGAAGGTGAAGTTGGTAGCCTGGCTTTGTTTTATTTTAGGTAGGAGTTCTGCTGCAAGGGTCTGTGCTTTTCAGATGAAGTAAAGCATTATGTAGAATGGGATAGCTTAAGAGCTCATGATCTTTTGTTCTTTATAAATACACTGAGTAGCAGTAGCTGCTAGTGCTGTGAGTACTACCATGTAGGAATGCTTACCAGGAAACTTTTGTAGCTCCTTTTTAAAATCCTGAGTGGTCGCTCTGCTTTGAAGTGAGCCTCCAAAGATTCATTCTGTAAGACAAGCTCTCAAACTTTATAGATTCAAGAATTGCCTTCTTTTTTTTAAAAAAAAAAAAAAAGAAAGTGTTAACTGAATGGGTAGCACTCATAAACCGAGAGATAGTGAACCTGAGTCAGTGAAAACTCTTTTCCATATGGAAGGTAAAAAATGAACTGACCAATGCTGGGAGTGGGGATAGAGCCTAAGTGGAAATGTTTGTTTATGTGGGGTACTGTCCCTGAACTGCATTTCTGCGTGGGAGATGCTCCGTAATAAAAAAAGAGTTTTTATTCCTTAGTAACTTCAAGTTTGGGCTCTTACTTCAAAAAGATCGTGCTTTTAAATGTGAATTCACTTCCAAATGTAGAAAACTTTTTTTTTTAAATTTTTTCTCCTTCATACTGCTTTCAACATATGTCAAAACTGGCATTTTAACTTAAAGCGTACTAAAGGCTACTTAACAGGAGAACCTGTGATTTACACTATATGTAAAGCCTTAACTGTATTCTAAGTAATGATTTAGAAAAGCAGTTTCTTCATTTATTTTTCCTCATATTTTATCTCTTTGATGCAGATGTTGCTGTACAGCTTCCAGACAAAAAGTCTATTATTATGTATTTAACCTCTTTGTTTGAGGTCCTTCCTAAGCAAGTTACTATGGAAGACATCCGGGAGGTGGAGACCCTTCCAAGGAGGTACAAGCAGGAATGTGAGGATGGAGAGTTCAACATGCAGCAGGTGTGTTTGTCATCAAAGGCTGCCTGGCTTTTCTTGAGTTGTAATTTTAGCTGATCCTCAGGCTTGTCGGTTATGTCTGGAACATGCCTTCTATCGTGGGCAGCACAATTGGGAAAACATGAAAAATCATAGCATCTTCTTTGTGACTGACTTCAGTCATTCTGTCTTCCTTTTTCTCCTTTTCTGATTTGCGTACAAAATCCTGTCTGTTGAGGTATAAAGTTCCATCTGTATTATGCTTCTTTCTTCTGCTTCTCTGTCTTGCAAGGTGGAGAGGGTGGCCCAAAATCTTTTAATTGAGTTTGCCGCGGGACTTGTGGTGGTAGTGGTAGTGATGGGTTTTTGTTTGGGTGTGATATCTGCTGTTAAATGAGCAAGATTAAAATTGTCTTTTCTATCCAGGTTCTTTATTTTAAAATGAAAGTTCATTAGTGGCAACTGTGGCCCTTCTCATTAAAATGTACCCAACGATTACTTTTAACATTTTATGAATGATTAAAAGGGATCTTAGTTGTTCTATTTTCAGTATCATTTGGGAAGGCATCTTCTGTGCACTTCTAAGACACCACTTTTCTCTTGGCTGCCTAGGCTGTAACACTTGAAGAGGAGCAGGGCAGTTCTAGAGCAGAGACTCCCAGCACGGTGACCGAGATGGATATGGACTTGGATAGCTACCAAGTTGCTCTGGAAGAAGTTCTTACATGGTTGCTGTCAGCTGAGGATGCATTTCGGGAACAGGAGGAAATATCTGGCAATGTTGAGGAAGTCAAAGAGCAATTTTCCACCCACGAAGTAAGCTTCTTTTAAAAATTCATTTGCTGCTTTTTTTTTTGGGAGGGGGGGCGGGGGGGAGCTGTAGAACTTCCATTTCCTAGTCCTTGTCCAAAACATGCCATTCTGTTTCTCTTGTCTTGCTTTTTCTAAATTAAAAGCACCTCTAACTGAATGTGATGTGGGTTTTTTTTTCTTTTTGTTTGGGTTTTTTTTGGGTTTGTTGTTGACAAATAATAGCTTCTTGAAGGTGAAATAGATCTTTTTAGGAGAACTTAGTGGAACATGCTTTGAAACTTTAATTTTTGTTTTGTTTTTGGTTTTTTTTTAATCAGCTTTTGGTGGCTGGCTCGCTAGTGTCTATAATACAAAGACAGTCTGATCCAGGCTGATTCATGCTTCTCTGCTGCCAACTACTAAAAAGCCTGGTCAGCCTTATGTCACTTGCTGTTAAATGAGGGCAATGCTGAAATTGATAATCATGTCTATTTAATTCAGTGGTCTCCCAGTCATGGTTAGCATAGTTTATTTCAGAAATGTGTGTTGTTGCTTCCAAATTATTGTTGTTTCCAAGTTATTTTGTTTTGTTTCTGTTCCAAGTCTGAACAAATGTTCTGATGTTGCTAAAAGTTTCAAGTGTCATGTTAGATGTTTTAGTTTTCTCCTTTGTCAGCTTCCTGTATAAATTGAATTTAAGATCTGAATGCTGATCAATATGAAGAATTTTTTTTTCCTTGTGCTACAGTTTTAAAGCCATGAACCAAAGGAAGAGGTGTTCTGGATTTATAATGTTATTAACTCATAGGATTCTGTTTGCTTTCCTACAATACTTTTCATGGTGCCAGCTCATTCTGCAGCACTGTTTCAAACATGACAATTTATTAGGACATTTACAAATTCATAAACTCCTGTAGGAGCTCACAGATCATGGTGACATGGCTGGTTGTACCATTTCCAGGGTTTTATGATGGAACTGACGGCGCACCAGAGCAGTGTGGGCAGTGTTCTGCAGGCTGGAAACCAACTGGTGGCCCAGGGAAATCTGTCGCCCGAAGAGGAATTTGAGATTCAGGAGCAAATGCTGCTGCTGAACTCCCGCTGGGAGGAGCTCAGGGTGGAGAGCATGGACAGGCAGTCCCGGTGAGTCATGCTGCACAAACTCTTCTAGAGCTGTAGGACCAACCTCTTGTGCTTACTGCATTTCAGAGGAGCTGGTTTGCATCCATTTGTAAGACTTTTTTTTTTTCAGAATTAACTCTTCAGTTTGTGACATGAAATCCACCTTCTTCATACTTACCAAGGTGAAACAAAAGAAATGAATATAACTGGGGTTTTTTGATTCTTATTAAGTATTTTGTAACTTATGTTATGTAAATGTGCAAGACTAAATATGTAGTATCTACATGCAGTAGTTACATAAATGTGTTTTTAATATTGTTTCAGTAGTTTAAGTTCCTCAATAAAACATACAGTAGATGTGGATAGCTATGTGTGTTTACACAACTAAAAAGCACTTAGGAGAATTTTTTCCTGCCTGTGGGTTATCAAGCTAAGAGCTGCACGTCAAGGGAGAAACTGCATTTTGTTGCAACTCTCAGCAGAGGCTCTATTAGCAGCAAATCCCTGTTGCAAGAAATAATCTCTGATATAAATTGCACAGGGATACTTAACTGTGTTCCTTAGCTTGAAAATTTTTTTTGATGATAGCTAACTGGTTTATGAATGGCCTTGCTTCTTTCCTACAGGAATTAGAACTTAGTCTCTTTCCTTGGGAAAACTGTTTCTGAAATAACTCTGCCTGTGCTTCCCCCTGCAGCCTGCATGACATGCTGATGGAGCTCCAGAAGCAGCAGTTGCAGCAGCTGTCCGACTGGCTGACGGTCACAGAAGAACGCATTCAGAAGATGGAATCTCAGCTCTTAGCAGAAGATTTGGAGTCCCTTCAAAAACAGCTGGAAGAACATAAAGTAAACCTTTTTGTCTGTTATGTAATATGTATGGAAGAAGTATTTGGAAGATGTGTACGTTGGTGGGTTCCTTAGCTGAGAAATTTGATTGTGTCTCAAGTCATATGGCTGTATACCGAGGGGCTGCGTTTGATGTTTGGAAAAGGATGATGATGGGATAGAAAGGAATTGGAAGTTTCTGGAAGAGCTTTCTTAACTGAACACTTGAGCACTGATGACTATAGCAGAAACTCTTATCTTCGCTTCATGTAGGAAGCGAAACCTGTAGGGGAAACTGTGTTAGCCTCACTTCGTGCAGGAAGTGAGGCCGCTCCAGGTAAATTGTCGGTGTGTGGGACATTACAAAACGTATTGTGGGCAAACTTGCCTTTAGTGACTGGCAGGCATTGCTAAAGCATGCTTGAGATTTACAGATTAAAATAATGCAGGAGTTAAAACTATCAGGAAGGGCCCCCCAAATCACTGATTCTGGTCCCTGCTTTTACAGGGATCACATCCTAAGGGGGTGCATAGACACTGCTCTCCGATGGGCACAACATTTTGGAAGTGGTTTGTCTCTCAATTAAGTTTCTGGATAGGGGTTCAGCCTTTCTAGCCTGCAGTGGGTGTGGGTTTTTTTTGTTTGTTTTTTTTTTTTTAAGGAGAAAGATGGTCTTTTGATACTTGTCATGGTTGCGGCTTTGGTTTTCGTACTCAGTGCTGAGGTTTGACCTTCTCCCCAGCATGGGACATACCTCACAGGGGAAGAACTGCGCAGTATTTTTAGTTTGTATAACTTCGTGTCCCACATTTGCATTCTTTCCTCTGTCTTCAAAGTCTGGGGAGTTTGAGGCGTGTTGTTCACAGAGTAGCTTAGGATATTCTGGGATGAAAAGTGATATTTACAGTACTGTAAAGGCATATTGATCTTGCAGAGATATTTTGGAGGTAGGCTTTAGGCATGGAATCTGTTCTTCTAGAAGCTGTATGAATATTTAAATCGACAGATTTTCAAACTAATTGGAACTGTATGCTTTCTGCAGTTTTCAACTATTGTCTTTGAACATCATGGTCAATTATAGCACTGTTGATACTTATGAGAATTATACTGTCAACTGTTAAAAGCAGAATGTTCTCAGTGATTCCTCCCCCCCCGCCGTGTGGCATGCTTTATGATACTTGCTTGTTAACAATCGTAGCTTTTTATAGAAACACTTAAGCTCTTACCTGTAATAGTAGACATGTAGAAAGTCAATGCAGTTGTCATATGATTCTCCTAGTCAAGTATGGTGCATACAGCTTAAAGCACTCCTTCATGTTTTCCAGCGTTTTAACAGAATGGTTTTGGGTTCATTTCTAGCAGTCTTTTGCTTACATTTATTTAAACTGTGCAGTGATTCCCAGTGGTTAAATCTGTGCTTAACTGTTGAATCTGAAGTACTTTACCACAGCAGTTGTGTTAGTCACTGTGGCCAAAATAGCAGACTAGGAAATGTATTCAAAGTTGGTAACCTCTGATTTGTTCCTCTAGAGCCTGCAGAGTGACCTAGAGACAGAACAGGTGAAGGTAAACTCCCTAACGCACATGGTCGTCATTGTTGATGAAAGCACTGGGGAAAGTGCAACAGCTATTCTGGAGGAACAATTGCAGGTAAAATGTTAGAGCCCTCTTTTTTTTTTTTTTTTTTAACTGTAGTAGCAGGCACTTAAAACCTTTGCACATAATTGTTAATCAGCATTTTTCTGTTTAAAGACAACTTACCCTAGAAAGGAATTTAAAGTAATATTTTTTTAGAAGTAATATTAACGTAAAGAATTATTGAATTTGCACGGGATAAAACCTGCAAAAGTGCTTTGGTGACCTTCAAGCTCAATTCCTGATGAGTCAAGCTGTTCACATTCCCAGTTGACTTAGGCACTTTTGTATTGTATCCTTTCAGCAGTTTCATTAAAATGGGAAGATGCACAGTACAACTCCTATTTCACATAAGTAATTTTCATTAGGAAGCTAAAATCTGATGGGAAGAATATTTAAAGACATGAGCACAACTTATCTAGGGAATATTGTGTGAAGTATTTTCCCATTTTTGTCAGAAGTTAGACTGTAACCTGAAGTATAGGGAGTGTGAAACAGAACTTACTGAAACAGAATTCATGCTACTTTGTTCGCTCCTTTTGAAGTCGATCAAATAACTCACTGACTTCAGCAAGAACAGAGAGAAGGCCATAGGTGAATGCTCTTGAAAGCTTTAACCTCCAGCTTTGTGCAATACAACAATGATTATTACTGGCAAGGAGGTAGCTATAATGTAGAAAGAGGTTACTGTGAGGTAGAAATTATGCTTTTGAATATCTGATTTTTGAGTTTCCTTGTGAGGCTCGTGAATGTTCATGAGTGTTTCCTGCTTTTGTAGAGGCTTGGCGAGCGGTGGACAGCAGTTTGTCGTTGGACTGAGGAACGACGTGTCAAGTTGCAAGAAATTCAGCTTTTATGGCAGGAGCTGCTAGAAGAGCAGGTTAGTAGCTCTTCAGTTACCAAGAGTGACTGGTTGGTTTGTGGAGGGGGAAAAAACAACCAAACAAAAAAAAACCCCAAACCCCTTAGAGTTTAGCAGCTCTCAGAAACATGCTTTGAAAAACTAGATTTTGTGTTATTGTTTGGGTTCCCAGTGTTTCTTGAGGAGTAGTGTAGCTGTGCAGCGCGAGTGAAGTATTTTCCAAAGTTTAAGTAAGAAAGTTTATAATTCCTTATAAAATAATTTCCAAGGTAGCTTGCAAAATGGCCAAGCAGTGGGAATATCCGTGATAACAAAATGACAATGAGTCACTAAGTATTTGGTGGTTTGGTGACTACAGCAGTTTTCCTAATGAAGATATATGTGCTTCCAACATGGGATACGTGTACACAATTGTGCAATCAACTAATCAATAGCTACTGTTTTCAAAATCAGTAACATAAAACATTTGGTCAGTATGGTGAAGCATGCAGCTCGTCTGTTTAGGCAAACAGCTGAATTGCGAAGATGGCGTTGTAAGTTTTTTCTTGCTTTGATACTGTGCGTTTTACGCATATATTAAATATACTGCTCAAATACAAATTAACAGATGGCGTAAAAAAATATGGTAACACAACTACATGTTAGGTTTGCACGCCTAGTGCTAGAGCTTGTTTTGTGTCTCAGCTTAAAATATTTGATGGCTTTTCCTTTGAAGGTTTTACTTAAATTGTTTTGTTTTCTTAAATGATGGTATTTATCTCTGTAAGCTATTGTTTTAAACTCTGCAGTACACACAGATTGTTTAGACTTTGAAAGAAGTAGAACAGTACTGATATAGCTGTTGCTATCAGTTACAGCCTGGTTTCTTTGACAGGGATGTTTTGTCTGCATTTTTTGGGGTTGCACATGTATTTCTCCCTGACCCCTCCCATATCTATTTGCAGTATATTGATAAGCTGAATTTGCAGCTCATGTGACATTGTTGTTAATATGGACACAAGGTTCAGATTCTGGTTCATCCAATGCCAAGTATCTATTTTTATATATTTCTTTAAAATACTGCGTTGGCATATGTGTACGTACATACAGAAAATTGTGTGCTAACACTTTCTGGCAACTCTTGGGCAAGATAAGTCTCTGAGTTGAAAAAAAGCTTCCTCAAAAATCCTTGCTCTGTATGTCAAGGTACGGACTTCACGTGCTCTCAGTTTTGACCCTACGTGAACGTGTTTCTGTCCTCTTCCACCCTTGTATTTGTCTGGGGAAAAGTGACCACTCATTGACTGTTACAATACTGTTAAGAGTGTCATCCTCTGTTGGAGTTGCTTTGCGTTCATCTTTTTTTAATTTGTATGTAATTATGTTGCTCTGTAGAAGTGAAAAAATTAAGCAGTATTTATTTATGTAGAATGTCAGATAGCAAGTAATGAGGAAATACAAGTTTATTTTAGGTGTTTTGGATCAGCCTATGTTTGCATTCGTTGTTCAACTCTGAACAATGCATTTATTACTGGCAGGTTTGAATTACAGTTCTCCGTCCTCAAGAATTATCAAGTGACCTACAAAAATTACAATTTGAAACTAATTAAAAACTTTAATACAAACACTTTGTTAACACAAAAGTAACTAAAACATTCAGGTACTATCACTTTCCATTTTGCCCAACCAGATGGAGAGATGAGCAGCAGTGATGCATAAGCCTTTTTGTGGCTGCCTAGAAAATTTTTGGAAACCACATTGTCAAGTCAACATAATTCTTACCACTCAGGAAACAAATTCCTCAATCAGTGCCAGATATTTCTTAGCACTGTGGTAATTATGTTTCAGTTTTCTAGGGAGAGTTATCTTTGACTGCTGATTTAGCAGAAATTAATTGAATACATTGAAGGGTTTTTAAGCTCCTCTTATGCATAAAATATGTTGGCTGGGATGCCAGCGTGATTATTCCAGAGAGTATGTGGTGTTATGATTTTGTTTCTCACAGCCTTATGGCACTTCCACCACCATTGTATTTGCTGTCTGTACGTTTTGCATATTGGTTTACATTGGCAATGTAAACTGCCTTAACCCTTTGGCCCAAAAGTTGCTGTAGTTAGTTCTGGGACAATGCCAAAAAAAATACAGCTAGATGAGGAACCTAGTGGCTGTTGTGAAGTGTGTTGTTCAAAAAACAAAAAGGTCTGCCTTGCTGTATCATTTTTTAAATTTATTAAAGACAGGGGAGTAGCAGTGCGGCAGTGGCTATGCAACTAAGCGTGACAGAGAGCTGGGTATTCTAGTCTATGGAGATGGCTGTGCAGCAGCAGCAATATGTTGCAACATAATATAAAATGTATAATATCCTTCCCGATACTTGATGCCTGTTATTGCTGGAGTTTCCATAGGAGTGCTTGTGTGACTGAAGAGAAGTGAGACCCACTTTCTAGGAAACCAGTAGGTTTCCTAGAAAAAACTGGAAAAAGTTCAAGATCCCTGAGTTAGTACTATCCAGAGCAGACCACTCCAGCTTTCAGCAGTTAATGAGATAGTATTTGCTGAAGTTATTTGGCAACTGAAAGTAGGTACAGTAAACAGGGAGGTGACTAATTAATATCTGAGTCTTTGACCGACTGCCTGGAGTAAAAGAGCTCTGAATTATCAGTGGTGTAGCTTCTGTGAGAAAATGTTTGTAATGGCTGGTTTTGAATCACAGAGAAAGAAGGGTGGAGAATGAAAGAAAGCATACATACTGTTTTGATATATTTAATTATAATATAATTTATAAGTCCTACATCAGCTTTATGGTGGATATCTGGTTGCTATAAATAACTTTGGGGGGGTGCACTCTGATATATTGAGAAATGGTTTTGTTGAAATTGTTTTGCTGGAAAGTAT
>VYZW01023654.1:404223-421495 GCA_013401315.1 Balaeniceps rex
AAATTGTTTTGCTGGAAAGTATTGCTTAGTTCTCTGATATGATATTTTTGTCCTCTTTTATGTACTATTTTTGTTAATGCCAACTGAAATTCCTGCATATAAAGACTGCAGAACTGTGCTTTGAATGCAAAGATCTTAAAGAAAGAATTGTCAATAGCTGTTTGACAAACTTGGTATTTTCTTGTGCTATTTTTCTTATGATCTGCAGTGCTTATTGAAAGCTTGGTTAACTGAGAAAGAAGAGGCTTTGAGTAAGGTCCAGACAAGCGACTTCAAAGATCAGACAGACCTGAGTGTGAATGTTCGAAAACTAGCAGTGAGTACCGCTATCCTGCTCTATCCTGTCAAGTCTCATAGACTAAATGAATGGCAGTTTGACCCCAGTAGGAGCTGTGAATACATGATACTTTGGAAGCCAGGACAATATTCTCTCCTTGCCAGATTCTTTCACATGAATTTAAAAAATGTGTACAACTTACTCCATGGCCATTCCAGGTTGGCGTGCCAAGCTTTGAAACAGCTATCCTGGGTTTCTGACAGGGTTTGGAGTTTATTGCAGGCCACCAGTCAGCTGTGTTTTCCAAAGTGTGGGTTTGTGGTTTGTGGTTTTGGTGTGGTTTTTTTGCGTTGTTTTTTTTTTTTTTTAAATACATTGGTGCAGCTTGTACCTGAACTAATAATTGGTAACTGTTACTCAAGAGATACTGCTGACTGCTCTAGGAGCTGTTTCAGGGGTGCGCTCTTTTTAAGAGTGCCTGTTAGTGCCTTGCTGTACAAGAGAACTGTTTTGAAACCTATGATGCATCTGGCTCAGGTAGTACATTTCCTCTGCCTCAGAATTAAAAGCTAAGGGGTGGCAAAATACTTGACTTGATGTTGTTTTTTAACGTTTTCTTTTAACTTCAGATTTTGAAAGAGGACATGGGTATGAAACGACAAACACTAGACCAGCTGAATGAGCTAGGTCAGGATGTGGCCCAAATCCTTGGGAATGGCAGAGCATCCAGTAAAATCGATCAGGATCAAGAAGAACTAACTCAGAGGTGGGACAGTTTGGTTCAGAAGCTAGAGGATTACTCTAACCAGGTACTTAACAAGGCTTTATTACTTTTTAGCTGTTTAGATGTCTGTATGTATGCAAACCTCATTGATACTGTCAGCAAAATCGCCCAGGTAAGTTCTTGGCATCAGGCTAGAGAGGTAGGTGAGTGCTCTTTCACGTGGGGCTGACTTTATCTGCTGACAAAGCTGTCTGCGTGTTTTGGTCTTCAAAACCCCAAGTTGTTAACCTGACTAGTACTGTTACTCCTTTCTTACACAGATTAAGCTTCATTTTTCTGATGAGTAAAGCAGGCTTGCCATGTATTATCTATCAATGCAAATGCATTTAAACATTATAAGAGTGCTGGGACTGGATTAAATCTGATACTAAAAGAAAACAGAGACAAAACCCAAAACCCAGAATAGATAAATAAATGGGAGTCATACAAGCATTATGTGCTCTGTGAGTATGATTTCTCATCTGTTGAAAATAGAGTAGTTGTTTGTTTGCTATGTAATGATGATAGCTAAGCTGGATTGTTAAATGTTTATTTTAGTATTTTGAGTGCTTGGTAATGTTTTTATTTAGACAGAACTCCCACTGGCTTCTGTGAGAACTTTGTTTGACAGTTTTATGACTCATATGTCCCTTTTTTATGATATTAAAATGTTATTATGGTGAAGGCTGTGGCACTGATTCATGATCCATTTAGTGTATGGTGAATGAGTTGTACAGTCTGAGTAGAGGTTCATTTCAGCCATGTGGCTTTAATTTGTTCTTGCGTTTGAGTCAAAGCACTGGAGAGTGCCAAATCCTGTCTTCATCCTTTTGCTCTCCCTAAATATCAAGCACATACTTAGAACTTACAGGTTGATTCCCATGGGACTTACTTTATAACCCGTTAAAGACTGTGGAAGGTTTCTATTGACTAAGTGAGGTTTTAGGTCAAATCCACTGTGTATTAGCTCTTTCTGAGATCTAGGCTTGGTTTTATGGGGTATGAGTATAGAATAAAGAATTCTGTGTTAATAAACCCAAAGGACCTTGGTTCTTTCTGTGAACCAAACAATTCTAAAAGAAAATAGTTACAATGCTTATTGTTGATTTTAGTTCACTTGGACTGGCATGAAATTCTAGTTGAACTGAGAATATTGATGCGTGGTTCACATCTGTAAAATGAGAATAATGAAGTTTTTCTCTGGAGCCATCTATGATAAAGGTGCTTCATGATGGCTAGATGTCATTTGTAGGAGTGAATGAATGGGCTTTTATGACTGATGAATAAAAGGAACTAAGCAAAAGCAATTCAGTTTGTGCTGGAAATGGCATTTAACCCTTTTGCTAAATTATTTTGTATAGGTAACTCAAGCTGTAGGAAGTGTAGGGATGTCACAGGTTTCACAGAAGACTGCTGCAGAAACAACGTCATTGAAGGAACAGGTAGTGGTTAAACAATCCAGACAGGAGTTGCCCCCACCGCCACCCCCAAAGAAAAGGCAATTCCCAGGGGACAGTGAAGCAAAGAAAAAGTAAGTATATGTCACTGCCGTTTTCCCTTGCTCACTAGGTACTACATCGACTCATGTCTCTTGGTCTTGGCTTTTGATTCTTCTTTTATGCAAGTGAGGAATACTTAAGTTGCGGTTATGAGGTTGGGTTTGGGGGGTGGGAAGGAAATGTTAAGTACAGCCTTGTTTTCAGAGCAACAGAAAGTCTGCAGCTTCCATTAATTTCAAAGGCAAATGAGGGTGTTTTGTTTCTTAAAAAAGCAGGTCTTCAGTCCTTTGTACCTCAGTTCTTTTGCTGAAAGATAGAATTAATTATATTTACTTTCTTTTGGAAAAACATCTTCTCCCCTTTGGTTAAAAAGTATTGTGAAAGTGCCAAGTATTTTGATTTATTATTTATTTCTAATCTTCATAAAATACATGGGAGAAATGGGAGAAACTGCACAAAAAAGGCTCAGAAACCTATTCCACCTCCCTGGTATTTAGTAATAAGCACAATGTTGCAGTGATGTCTCCTGTCACAAGTGTATCTCGAGTGGCTGACTGATTTGCATGTATAGAATCATAGAATGGTTTTGGTTGGAAGGACCTTTGAAGATCATCTAGTTCCAACCCTCCTACCATGGGTAGGGACACCTCCCACTAGATCAGGTTGCTTAGAGCCCTGTCCAACCTGGCCTTGAACACTGCCAAGGATGGGGCATCCGCAGCTTCTCTGGGCAACCTGTTCCAGTGTCTCACCCTCATAGTAAAGAATTCCTTCCTAACATCTAGTCTAAATCTGCCCTCTTTCAGTTTAAAACCATTACTTCTCATCCTATCATTACACTCCCTGATAAAGAGTCCCTCCCCATCTCTCCTGTAGGCCCCCTTTTAAGTACCAGAAGGCTGCTGTAAGGTCTCCCTGGAGCTTTATCTTCTCTAGGCTAAACAGTATTTAATAACATCTGTTGTAGTGCCTTTGTTAAATAGCATACCTAAAACTAAAGGGATTGTTTCAAGATAAATTAAGAAAGTAAATTCTGTATACTCATCATTCAGCTTTTCATGGTTGCCTGAGAAAATGCTCATTTCTTTAAGGTGTTGCTGGTTTAAACCTTTGGTAGGTCATTTAGGGAGAGGATAGAGGGCTGTGCCAAGAGCAGGGAGTCGCTGTGCTAGGTGATGTGTGTTTGCATGGTGAAGAAGAGGTGTTCTCTTCATTTTTCTGGAGGAGGAATAGAGGTTTGAAGGGGTGAGGAACCTGCCCAAACCCTCTTGAGGACCTCAGTCAGACCCTCCAAGCCCTGCTGGGGGTGGGGTGTGCATGTGGGTGTCTCAGGGCAGTAACGCAGTCGGCAACCCATCTGTCCCTTCTCTCTGTGTGTCTCATGAGTCATAGAAACTGTTTAGACTTTGAAAGCAAAAGTGATTTGATCCGTTATCTTTTTTCCTAGAGTTCAAACTGTATTAAGGACAGTGTCAGTTAAAATAGGTTAAACTTTCTGATGCTTTTGCCTGATCCCAGTTACTTATGTTGAAACCAACAAATGGCCGGTAACTAGAATTTTGCAGGTTTTCCCATGAAAACTTTGAGTGACTAACAGTGACTTCTGCATTTGTTGGTAGGCTGTTATTCCATGTTAGGATTGACGCTGTGTTAAGTAGTATAATTGTAATATGACCTGACTTGTGGTCTGTATAGTATATCTATCCTTCTCTCAAGTTCTGTACAGTACTGGTTAATTTGGGAGTTGGGGTTTTTTTTGTTTGTTTTTGTCTTTTGGTGGTGGTGGGTTGTAGCTTAGAGGTTTTAGGGATAAGAAAGTCATGTTAGTATAGACATGTCCAACTGTAGCCAAAAATATTAAGCTGTAAGCTAATCTTTAGTCAGCTAAGTGTTCAAAAAGGTTTTCCACTGTCACTGCCCTGAGTGCGTAAGCTGCTAGCTTTTTCTTCAGACTAAATAGTTGCAGACTTTTACAAAATCTAGAACTGTAATTCTTATTTCTCTTGTTCCTGAGGTTTAGTTTATTACTTTCAAAATATTCAGCATTGAGAGATACCGTTTGTGACGTCTTAAACAGTAATAGTTTGCATGAAGATAGGTATTAAAAAAATTAAGAAATAAATTGCACCATGCATTCTCAATTTGTTCCCAAAGGCTAATGCCATGGACATAACTTTTACTATGGCAGGTTTTTGAAAGTCTGTGTCTGTTCTACAGCCTGTGAGTAGTAATAGGAGAAACATGAATCTTGTGTGCAGCCTTGCTGTTTTGGGATTGAGTAATGTGCTGAACTTTAAGAATTCTGTTTTTTAAGACAGAGTGACTGAATAGGGAAAAATGACCAAAAAAAAAATTGTCTGACCTTTTAAACCAGGTTTGAGGCTGAAAGTGCTGAGCTCTTGAACTGGATTTCAAAATCAAAATCTGCCATTCAGGCCACAGACATCAAAGAGTACAAGAAGATGAGAGAGACTTCAAACGTAAAAGAAAAGTTGAAGGTAAAATGGGGAGACAGAGAGTGTTCTGGTGACTAGTATATTTTGTCTCTAAGCTGACTGTCAGCTGGAGGTGTGGGCTGATCCACATGCTTTGTGGGGATTAAGTCCTTTAGTTAAATAGTTTCAGATCTGGACATACATGGAAATCTCTGACCAGCTGGACACAAACTTTTGCTGATGTCAGGTTGCTCAATCCACAGGAAATTTTAAAAACATGTATTACTGATGTCTCCTTTGGAGTTCTGATAAATGTCTGTCTTCAGGATTAGTATCTTTTCCACTAAGCAGCATATTTTGGCTTCGTGTTTCACAGTTGGAGATGGACTTGACTTGCACCACTCATAATTTTGGCAGAGATGGGCCAGGGGGCTGCTCAGAGACCCCTTGAATCATCCTATGACACTCTGCACACACTGTACCACCCAAGGTCCAAGGTGGTCTGTTGTTAATAATGTTTGGACACGTTGTTTGCTCTATTAATTTTGGAGAAAACCTGATAGTTACAACTCATGTACGGTATTACTGACTTGAAAGACAGAATACATAATCTTACAGGATCCTGTGGGAGCCATGAAATAAACATTTTATCTTCTATTCCTTCTGTTTCAGGAATGTATTCTTGCCTTTTTTGGTCCTTGAGCATGCTTTGTTAATGAAGGCTTACTGGAGCTTTAGCACGACCTGAACCTGCTTTTGAAATCAAAGACAGTACTTAAAAATATCTATAAGGAGCCTCCTTCTCAGTGCTGTAGTGCAAAATGGTGCCAGTAGGAATGTTTAGAATGGCAGTACTGTTGGAAATGAAAACCAAAACAACCCTCCCAATAGTTTATTTATAGATCTTTTTGAATGTTTGTAGCCCTTTATAAAATAGGTTCCAAGACAAACACCAGGTTCCCATGAACAGCACTGTTTTTCAATGATTGGGCTCTAAGTGGGTAGGACAGTGTTCTTCCCAATGGTGCAAAATAAATGCATGCTTCTTCTGAATTTACTCTAGCAAGTCTAAAACAGAATAATGTCCTTGGACATTAGTTTTGAAAAGACTTTAATTTGGAGATACTTTGTTGTAATCGCAGGAGATATTGAATTTTTGGCCTTGTGGCCAAGGATCTCATCTTTCCTCTGTGGATGTATTCTACCCCTTGGCTCACACAGGAACATTGAGCAATATGTATGACTTGAGGGAGGAACTTGTTCCTCTAAAAATCTTGGTAGTCGTGTAGGATCTCCCTCACCATTTCTTTATGAAGGAGAGTGAAGCACCAGAGCTTATGAGTGGATTACTAGTATGCTATAGTTCTTGCTAGCTGGACTTCTAGGGAACAGGTGGTTGTTCCCTTCTACTGGAAATCTCAGCAGAGACTGTAGAGGCAAAGGGACTATTTAAAAAAGGTCCTTTCTCTGCTGATTCCCATTAAATAATTACAATTTTTGATCACAAGTGACTTGTTTTAGCTGGTGTCCCATTATCTGATTTCACATAGCAGGACCGTCAACCCTTTTAACAATATTTTATTCCTGGTGGTGGTGTACTAGTCTTTTGCTTGCCTGGTACTTGTGAGAGCTAACTCCTTTTGCATTTGTTTTCCAAACAAGCAGTACTAACATGCGTCTTGGAAGTTGCTATATCCAAGAAAAATGGAATGTGTTTTGGGTAGTAGTGGGAAAATATGTGTTACGGGGCGGGGGGGGGAAGTCGAGAAAAATGACCCTCTCTGAAAGTGTATTCTTCTGGGGTTCACTTTATAGGTGATTGAAAAAGAAAGGGTTGAAAAAAGCCAAAAGTTAGATGAACTGAAACGAAGTGGACATATCCTTTTGGATCAAATGGGAAAGGGTAAGCAGCTTGAAGGTTTTTCTGTTTTGTGATTTAATCAGATGAGTAGCTGGGAAATATGCTATCTCCAGTTAAGCAATATATTCCTTCCCTTTCCATTTTCTTTCCTTTGGAGACACTGGTCATTGTTACTGTTACTAGTTACTGATATGTGTTTTGTTTCTATCAAAGCTTATAGAAAAGCAATATTAATATTCTTTGCTTGATGTGTGTGTGTTCAGTTGCAACCTTTTAAGGGTTATTTTTATTGAAATAGAAATAACTTCTTAAAATGCCAGTAACATGCTTTTGGGGGAAGGAGTTGGTTTAATTTTAAATTGTGTGGAGATATTAAATATAAAATTGTAAAATATAACTGCCTTAAAGAAGTAGAAATTTTGAAACCAAATTTAGGCTTGATAAATGTGTGTATATCTCTTTACAGAAATAGAGAAAACCATGAATAAAAACTGTCAGTATGTTTTGATGATACAGTCACAATTTATGGCTCAAAGGCAAGAGAGAAGAAATGAGAAAATGATTGATTGTCAATTAAAACACTTATCCCTGGAAACTTATAATTAACGTCAGTGAAAGTTGAATCTTTAAGGCTTGCCAAAATCTTGTTTCATAATATGACAAAACTCCATCAGTGAAATGTGACTTTCTCCATAAAAGAGCTGTTCATATCATCCAGAGACAGTCTTTTAGATCTGCTATGCACTTGGCTTCTGGTGAAGTTGCTACGACTGGTAGCATTCATACAGGTGAAAGGATGGTGTCACTGTCGTGCATACTGACCAGCATCCCTTTTGGAAAATGATATTCATTGGATTTCCCAACTGTCACATTTTTTTCCACCCAGCCCCTTTGCCTGGATGCCCCAGTCTGCTAAGCATCTCCAGTCCTCCCCTCCTTGCCTACTACAGCTGAAGCTTTTTGCAGTGGGTGCCATTGCCCTGAAGCTGATGGCTGGAAGCCAGTGATTTGACCTGGGGTTGGGGTTATAAAAATTTGTAGCTGTTCCTTGTCTTCAAACCTGGACACAGATCCTCCCTCTCTCTCTCTCTTTTATAAACCCCTCCAGCTGTGATAGGTCATGGCTATAAAACCAGTATCTGTTGATCATAATGAGAAATGCATAGTTCAAAAACTGGTTTGTAGCAGCAAAAAATAAGATACAGAAATTGCTTCCTAATTGTTTGCCATCTTAAAGTTTGGGATCTATAGAAAATAACCAATCTACAGCCCCTGGCTTTGTTAGGGTCTGCTAGTATGTTTTGTCCAGCTCAGAATGACAGCCCTTCTCTCCAAAACTGGGCCCAGCTACACCTGTGTGGAACGATGCACAGCACTGGCACGCACATGTATATATCCATTTCTATCTTGGGGCGTGTGCAGGCAATGACTGATTGTTGTGTGCATGCTCCTCTTATGTGGCCGGTTGCAGCTGCTGTGCTTCCATAGTGCAGATGTGTCAAGTGAAGCACAGGGAGGATCTATGGAGCAGAACCTTCAAGTGCATTGTAGAAGCTGGCTGGCTGCCCTAGACCAGCACACTGGGCTCCACTTATGCTAAAGTGGTGCAGCCAACAGACCCCTCCATGTGAATCTCCTCCTTATACCCTGATCTAAATGACAGAGCTGTTAAGTTCAAGTGACCCAAATATGCCTTACAAAAAGAAGGTGGTACCTTGAAAGAGAGTCTGCATCAGAAACTTGCAATGGCAAGAATGTACTGTTGAATGCACATTGCACTGAAATGTCTTCATATATAGCAAAATTGTCAATGAATTCTTGTACTTGAGAAAATGAAAGAACAAGGAATGGGTGGGAGGTCTGTTCGCTTCTGCTGCTGCATCCTCAAGTAATGCATTGATTCATCAAAAAGATGGTGTAGCAAGTGCTTCATGCAGTCACTGTGAGTGCAAAATAACGTCGTGTTTTGTCGTGTTGCTTTTGTAGCTATTCATATTACCTAGTTATTAATCTTGTCTGCATGCAATGTGGCATTGTTAGCCATTGCTCCCTCTCTCTCCCAGGCCGACATGCCTTTTCAATAAATTTATTGCTGCATTCTAATTTGCTGCTTTCCTTTTTCTTTGTGGAGTCTAGAATCATTTAAAAAATAAATTCACTGGAAGCTTACTTGAATGAAGCTTATTTTAGTAAAATCTACGTATCAACATTTAGACACAAATCATGATGATGAAGAAAGTCATGATAGTTGAGTCAGCTCATCGTTATAAATTCAAATGTTATCAATTGATATCTCATATATCTCACTCTTCATTTTACTATTAATGTGGAAATAAAAAGCTGAAACACCGTTAGTAATAAGTACAGTTTTATGGATAGTGGACTTGGAATCAAAGCATTTTGCATGTTAAGGCATGTGCCCCTGTATCTGAAGAGAGGAAAGGTTAAATGCCTGTTAATCAAAATGTGTTGCAGCTAATCTAACAATAATTTATATAATCTTTTTAGAGGGACTTTCTACAGTGGATATAAAAAGCGTGATGGAGAAAATACTGTCAGGGTGGAAAGATGTGGTTCAACATCTGGAAGAAGTGGCCAGAAAGATAAAGTACCAGGAAGATATAAATGCTTATTTTAAGGAAATGAGTGAGCTTGAGAAGACTGTAATCAAGAAGGATGGCTGGCTTAAAAATGACGCTTCTTCAGCATCACAGCCCTCAGCAGTCCTGAAGGACTTATGTCAGGTAAGTCTCGCAAAACTTGTTAATTTTGATTGGAAGCTATTAGGAGCAGAGAATACCCCAGAAGAGCTTAGCCTAGTCAGTGATAAGGTAAGTCAAAATTTCTGAGGCATCCAGGGTGCCAGATTTGACTGGAAGATTTTTGTACCTGTGTAACAGGGGTACTTTAACATTGTTGCCCTAGTAATGTGGAGGAGCTGTGCTGCAACATTCCTGAAACTACATTTAAGGAATTAGCTGAGCTGTGCTGCAGTACCTTACTAAAATCTTTGTGTTAGTAACGCAAGTATGAGATTTGGTTTTGGTTTTAATCTTTCACAGCGGGAGTTAACTCATCTTGTAAGTCTGAGTCCACGGCTGGAACACCTGAAAGCCACCTGCAAGGCACTCACCTCTCAGCCCATGCCTCCAAACTTCATTCAGGAGAGCTTGAATGGTTTTCTTGATCACTTCAAGTTGACTCGTCAGAAACTAGAGGAATGTCACCAGCGGCTGAAGAAAGGTAAAAAAAAAAAATAAAATTTTTTTTTCTTAACATAAGCCCTCCTGATACTTGTGTTCTGATGTTTTTTGTTGTTTTGAGCTGATTGAAAACTCACTGAATTCTGTTAGAGTTTTCCTACTGATTCTGGGAGGCTTTGGGTCAGGCTGACAAAATCTTGTTTTGTTCACCTGAAAGAATATTTGTATTATCTCCTCTGTGCACGTTACAAAATATACCGTTCCATGGTGTTAAAAGAGATTATACAAGAATGCAGTGTTCCTGAAACTACATTTAAGGATTAGCAAAACATATTTAAGGTGGATAATTACAGTTTGAAAAGCTGTGTGTCTCTGGCACTTACAGAAATAAATAATAATACTAGAAATGAAAAATGGAAGATTAAGAGAACCTTGTAAAATTGAAGTGCGCATGTGAAATTTACTCTTTTTCACAGCTTTGAGCATATTAGTCATACATAATTCCTTTTGGAAACTTCATCTTTGAAGGGATTTGAAATCTGGCTTGCTTTTCAGGCAATTTCTACTTGGGTTTTTGTTGCGTTAAAAATTTCATTATGAGCATTCAAACCAGTCATGCTGGCTTCTAAAGGATTTTAAATGTAGTGCACAAAATATGTAGCTCTGTAAATATTTTACAGCTGAATAGCAAGAGCACAGATGTATAAGGAGATTCTTTTTCCTTAGTTTTCATTTTGTTTGAGAAATTCAAGGAAGCGTTTTGCTAACAGCCCCAAATGGAAGAGCATTAACACTTTATTCTGAGTGTAATAAAAATAGGCTCAATTACTAAATTGTTAGGCCATCTATATAATATGTTGCACAAGGCCTGCATGCTTTGATTATATCCATGCAGAAAACTGTATGAATAACATATCTGTCTGCCACGCTCAAATTACAGGGTATGCTTTCATTCTTACTGTGAGGAATGATTATTTTGTGACTGTTCTGAGTTCATGTAGTTTTGAATAATTTTATTGGTATTGTGTATTTTGGTAATTATTACATGATGTGACAAAAATACTTATTTTTTCATGCCACACGTCACTTGAGGGATTATTAGTATATTTGAACCAGTTATTACTTGGTAAAAACACCTTGTATATCGTAATATGTTAAATTTGTATTTGTGTATTTTTTGAATGATAATTTCTCTGCTGATTGTGTATTGCTAAAGAACAGAGGGAAATGTCAGTTCAGGGTTTCAGTTCTTTATTTACAGCATAGTTTTAATTTAATTTAATTAATTTAAAGAACTTAAGAGCCATATAACGGTGAGAAACAACTGGTGGTGGCCCTTGAGCATGTGTGAACTTGGCAAGCTTTGACCGACAGAAGTCTAGCTCCTTTCATGGCTCTTCTTTGAGCTTCTGAAAATTCCCTGATGCAGTGGTACTCAGTTCCATCTCCATGGGCATTTTTTATGGGAATTGTGACTTAATTTTTTTGTCAATGGGAGGCTATTGTAACTATTTTCTTCTCCTTCAGGATTTGCTGTAGTTTAGTGACAGTGCACCTATTTGCTTTTTACTGAATTCCCACACACCCCCACCCGCAACTGATCCTGGCTTTTTGAGAAGAGGAAGCTAGATAACTGATTCTCTCTAGAAATGTTGACTCATTCCTTAGTTATAGATGGTGTGACAGTTCTGACAGTAAGCTGTTGAAAAGCTACCTGGTGAGTCAGAACAAGGCTTAGATTAATTTTCACTTGTGGCAGTGATGAAATTGCTTAGGAATCCAAGGCCAGAGAGTGTGCATACCACACTACGGGTCTTACGACCAAAATCCTGTTCACTGCAGTTTTCTAAATCTGATGTTTTCATTCTGAAATGCCAGAGTGAGGTGCTGTCTCCTGCCTGGGATTCCACAGAGTGCTGGCTTGAGCAAGATCTGAGATGCGGTCAAAGATTGCAAGCAGATACTCCGTGCAAACTTTAATTCTCTTTTCAGTCTTCCCAGATAGTCTCTCTGATCTGGCAACAGGCTGAAAGCTGCTATTTTTGTATATATTTGTATGTGTCTATATATATAAAAATGAAAAAAAAAAAAAAACCAAAACACCCCAAAACCCCAAACTCTACTACTACACTAATATATATTTTATGTATGGGTGTTTATATATAAAATACTAGCTTATATAGTTACTATAGTGTGTATATTTAACTTTATGTGTAATATTTGGCTATTATATTTGCTATACTTCATATTCTCTATATAGTAGGTATCTGTATGTATGTCTGCATATAAATAGTAGCTCTGTCTAAAACTTTTTAAAATGAAAAATACTAAATTGTGGGGGTTTAGGCATGCAAAAGCCCAAATACTATAGATTCCACCGCCATGCCCGCCCCAAGAAATTTAGGTGCTTAAGTGTATAAGAAAACTCTAAAAATGGGACTGAGTTTAAAAATTTTTTTTGGGGGGGGGGATTTTCATCATATATTTATTATTATATTTTATATAATACTATTTATATATAATATATATTTAAGATTCTTTTTAAGAAAAAAACATTGCCATCAGCAGAAGAGGTTTTTTAGCTCTTGGAAGGTCTCAGCAGGATTCAATTTATGAGTATATCTCACATGATTTCTTGTTTCTAAATGATTCTGATAACTTTGATTATGTTCACATCTCTTATCATTTGGGTCTTGTGTCTATTTCCTTACCTTGTATTTTGTTCCATTACTCTTTTAAACGATACCAGAGACAGAAAGCCAGCCAAGCCAGGACTACGTGGACTCCCTGCAGCGGCTGAAGGACATGCTGAGTGAGCTGGAGTGCAAGCAGCAGTCCATCATCAGTGGACTGAGCGACCCCAGTAAGGTTGAGAAGGCCCTGCAGCAGGCAAAGGTAACTCTTAACCTTTGCACTGAAGCGAGGAAGTTCTTATTCTGCTACTGTCATCCTCCTTTCTCCTGCCTTGTTTTCAGTGGGGTAACCAAAACGTTACTCAGAGGGAAGTTGATCAGGGAGTGGTGTGTGGAAGCAGCCTCTGGGGATTGCTTGCTGGAAGCTGGGTCACCACAGGCTGCTGAAGGACGTGTCCAGGCGAGGGTTGGGTATCTCTGAGCCCACAGACTTCACAGCTGCTCTTGCTGCCTGTGCCAGGAGATGAGGCCAAGAGAGCTGGGACTGTTCGGCTGGGGCAAGAGGAGGCTCTGAGGGATCTTCTTTGAAGTGCTGCAGCACCTCAGACCACCTTGGCGGCCTTCCCAGGCTCTCGCCAGTGTGCCCATGTCTCTCTTGTGCTGAGGAGCCCCAAAATGGATGTCAGGGCCCCAGGAGCATTTCCATTGTAGGAGCTTGGTTGGATCAGGTTGGTGACCCGATCCAATGTCCGCTCCTTTGCTGCTGAGCACGGTTGTGAGGAAAGCCAGGAGCCAGGGCCTGCCCTTCCCTCCCTTGGGAGCTGCCTTTCAGTTCTCCCTGCCTGAGCTGCACTGCAGCCACCTGGCAGCTGTGCCCGGCCTGCTCGGGCTTGCTGTCCTGGGGAGGCTGTGTCCCTCCCCTGCGGCAGCGTGGGCTCCCTGACCCTGCCTCTGCCCTCCCTTGTAATCCTCTCCTTCAAGCACTGGGTATAGCCTACCCAGACATGGGGTGCCTGCCTGCTTAAACTGTCCCTGAGGTTCAGCTGATTAACAAATCCATCCTGTTTCATCCTGCTTGGCTGTTACGACAGAGTAACTGTAGTCCTGTGGCCTCCAAATGGCCTTTCAAAGTGAAACAGTGCTTGCAAGTCATAAAGGTAATTGATGCACAAATTAAGTCCAGTAGAAAGGATATTTTGTTTCCTATGATGAGCCTATAAAGGCTATATAAAGAAAAACTGTGGTTGACAGTTGCCTTGTAAATATTGGTTACTGGGGCAGGGCTGGAGCGAGGGGAGAGAATCCTGCATCCCCAGTACTTGGGTTTTTTTGTTTGTTTTGTTTTTTTGTTTGTTTGTTTTCTTTAAAAAACCATAGACAAATACTTCCTGCCCCCTCCACTGTCCCCCACTGCTTTTGTGGAATCATGCTTAATTCAAGAACATGTATTTTTCCCTGTGTGGTGACATAAGAGGGCTGCAGGTGACTCTGGAGGAGCTCTTGAACTCCAGTTGCTGGGTAGGGAGAAACTGTGTCTGTCTTTCTGTCCTCCTCTATTCATCAGAGAGCGATCAACTAGGTATTTTTAAAAACCCAGTAAGGAGGGGTGTTAGTGCTTTGTTTTTTTGAACCACCAGATTAAAAAAAAGTTCCGAGTTCTTTGGTTTTCTCTTTTAATGTTGCTTCTGTATTGTTTAAAGTTGGCAGGGATTTTTCTGGTCCATGTGCTGGCTGAATTGCAATGACGTTTAGTCTTTGGAGGCCTGTCTTTTCCTACTTCTGCCCAAATCCCTCCTCCCCCTTTTCTTCAGAGACTAATTAACCTGAAAGGACATACCATGTCAGTGTGGGAGCTTTAAAGAGTGTGATGGAAGATGGGAACAAACTGTAGATGGTGAGCTGCTTGTGGACCTGGGATTGTCCAGCTCCTCCTTCTGCACTGTAACAGGCATTGATAAGTGCTTCAGGCATAGAGCTGAGCCACGGATTGACTTAAGTTTGTGGCCCACTGCACAGAAAGCTTTTGTTTGCAGAAACATATATCCCTCTTCCCAGTCTCACTGCTACCTCACTACCTATCTTTTTAGAGGAAATGGTACACTTTATCCTGTTTCTTTACTGTAAATACAAAGTAAAATTGAGAACATACACATATCGAAAAGATTTTTTTCCTCAGTAAAATACAGTAAAATATAAGCACACACATCCCATGTGCATATTACATGTATATACTAGCAAAGTTAAATTCATGAAATTAGTAATGGTTTCATGTGTTCATTCCAAATTTTTCTCTCAAACAAATTTTAAGCAGGATAACCAAAATGACCAGCTTAATGAAGTGGCAGTGTTTTTCATGTCTTGGCTTATACCTTCAGCAGTTATTTTTCCTTAATATTAGGAAATTAGCTATTTCAGCTCAAGTGACTCTTGATATCAGCAATGTCATAGTGAATATATTCAGATTGTATCCTCCCTGTATTCCAGCTGGAAGAGTAGCTTTCAAAACTCAAGTATCCAGAGCTTTCACTGTAGCTGGATATCTGTATTTGTGGAGGGAATGAAAAAAACTGAGGTCCTGGTATGTCTACATTGCAGTGTAGTGTAGCCATTGCTTTGCTAACTTGAGTGCCAGTACTGCACAGCACAGGAGAGGCGTAGGTGCCTGGGTGTGTTTAGCCATGTGGCCAAGCTTTACCGCCCATTCGGTAATCTCTCCTACTGGCTACTGCACCAGTAGAGCAGCTGAAGGTTTTGCTGCTTAAAAGGTTGTTTGGACATCTCTGCTGCAATAACTGCAGTAACTGGAATATCGCTCATCACCGAATCTGTGCTCTGCACAGCAAAACCTTTGGCATACTTGCACTTGTATGTATGTGTGTACCTGTTGTACGGCTAATACTGGAAGCAGACTTTTTTTTTTTTTATTATTGTAGACGGTTTGTGAGACGCTGGAAGCCCAGAAGCCGAGGGTAGATAAACTTGCTGAAGAAACAAAGGCTTTGGAGAAACATGCTTCTTCGGATATAAAAAAGGTCTACACGCAAGAGTTAAAGCACGTGCAGGGACACTGGGACAAGTTAAAGCTCAAGATTTGCAAAGAAGTTAAACTACTGGAGGAAGTTACATCCAAGTTGAGAATATTCGAGGTAAAATGAAAGGATTTTTTTTGTTACATGACTCAGATTTTTCAGAGCCCTTTCTTTCCCTGTGTTCTGCAGGAGTCTAGATGATACTGATTGAGAAGTGAAATGTTGATGGGCCGCTAGTCTGGCAGAGACTGGAAGCATATATAGTGTATTTGCAGCAGGGTAGCAGAGGACTTTTAACATGCCCAGGATATTATTTTATCTTCTAATAGAATTACTTTTCACTTATAATTAGCATTCGTCTTCTTTCAATACCAGAAGCAAAGGTTACACTAAGTCAAGGCTATGTCAGCTGTGCTGCTGAAGGCTTGATCCCACCAGCGGCTGAGTGCCCTCTATTGTGGTTGGTGTCAGATGCCCAATGCCTTACTAGTTTGACATCTAAAATTGAAATTCCATGCCTGCTACAGAAAACCTGCTCCTTCAAGTGGGGTTTCTGTCAATGTTGATAAAGAATTAGTACAGCCTGTTAACAAATGAAGTAAAGAAAGTGTTTAGGTATAGTGAGTTTTCCAGTTCCAACAGATGGCCTCTGAATGTCAGGAAGGAGAGTTAAAGAATTACGATTAATCAGCACTCTCATATGTATATTTTTTTTATATATATATCTATCTCTATCTGTACACACACATATGAAATCCTGCATAAAAGAAAATCCCAATGCTTTAAAAATGAAGGGATTAAAAGCAAGGGTATTTAAAGGGTATTTAAATGTTTAACCCATTGATAAAGAGGGGAGAGATAAGTGCTTAAATAACTTAGCCAAGGTTGACTTGGTATTTACTGGTTAGATGGGTTTCTTTGTGTTTGCTTTAAGTCCCTTCTCTAGGCTATTTATATTCCCCTGGGGAGAGGGGAAAAAATAATGAAAACTAAATATATCATGATTTAGCCCATGGCAATATTATTGTGGCCCAAAAGTTAAATAGGCACTAACCACTCTTCGGTATCAGCTTGAACGTATAAGCTGATCAGAGCAGTATAAAAGCCCAAATATAGTGCCCTTTTTTTTCCCTAGAGTAATGTTTAACTAGACTTTAAATACATTTCATATTATTTTTGTATTATATTTTAAACTTCAAAAAGCAAGAAGGTGCTTTTAGAGATTGTCTGTCTCTTGGGATGAAGACACATGTGCATTAGCTAACAGAAATCAGTATTTTCACGTGCATTAAACATATTTTAATTTGTGGAATTATTTACATTCTTTTCCATTTAACAGAATATGTATCACACAATTTGTAAACATAAGCAACTTGCTGCATGCACCCTCTTCAGAACATTGGTGCCATGCATGCACACCACCACTTTTCCCAAAAAGTTTCTTTCAATTTTGCTCTCTCTTCCCCCTGAAGCAGAAAACTGTTCTTTTATTTGATAGTGGATTCAAACTTCAAACTAAGTGGTTTTGGGGATTTTTTTTTTTTTTTTTTATTATTTTTTAAGCAAGATTGG
>VYZW01023656.1:9355-38674 GCA_013401315.1 Balaeniceps rex
ATAATAATAATAATAATTGTAATGAAAAGGAGAACAAGAGAGACAAACAAAACCCAGGGAAAAGAAAACAAGCGATGCAACCGCTCACCACCCGCCGACTGACACCCAGCCAGTCCTCAAGCAGCGATCGCTGCCCCCCAGCCAACTCCCCTCGGTTTATATACTGAGCATGACGTCATATGGTATGGAATAGCCCTTTGGTCGATTTGGATCAACTATCTTGGGCTGTGCCCCCTCCCAACTTCTTGTGCACCTGGCAGAGCATGGGAAGCTGAAAAAGAAAGTCCTTGACTAGTCTAAGCATTACTTAGCAACAACTAAAACATCAGTGTGTTATCAGCATTCTTCTCATACTAAATCCAAAACACAGCACTATGCCAGCTACTAGGAAGAAAAGTAACTCTAACCCAGCTGAAACCAGGACATGCATGAAGGTGTTTTTGTTTATTTTTTTCTGACCATCTGCTAGCTACAGCTTTGTCAAATTGGAGAATCTGATCCAGAGTAAGACTCATCTCATGGCCCCAAACTGTTTGAATTAAAGGCTCTGCTTAATTACTGCTACAGTAGTTAAGAAGTTAAACGAAGGTAACAAGCTGAACCACAGTAGCTATCCATAGATGCTTTCTGTGGTGTTGCAATTACCATTTAATCTAATCTGCATGAAATTGGACTGCAGTGGGCTACCTGGCATTTTCCCATGTAAAGCACTCACGGGTAAGCCATTACCACAGTTTAGGCGATACATAGCAACTTCTTATGTAACAGTGAGTTGAATGTAAATCTGAGTCTGACGAGCAGCAGGTCAGGCCCCTCGGTGGTATAAATCGGCACACATTGACTGGTTTTACTTGAGCTTGGCCAGTTTCTGGTTGTATGCTTTCCTTTCTTTGAAGCCTCTTCTAAGACTTCCTAGAGTTAATTCCACCTCAAAGCAGATCATGATTTCTTTTTGGAAAAAGCCTTCAGAGTCCCTGGAAAAAAAAAAAAATGAGCAGTGAAAGAAGCTCATCCATGCCTAATCGTTCTCGTGGTTAATATAGCCTTACTATTAATTTTTCGTACAATTTCTCAAAAGTCAAAATTGAAATTCAGTTTCTGGATCTCAGAGTAGCATAATCTGCTAGACTGGGAGTGGTCTGTTACCAAATTTTGTTCCCTAAGCAACTACTTTTCATAATATTGCATTCACAATTTATTCATACTCTGTCCTTAACATGATTTGCAAAGTGATACAATGTGAAATGTAAAATCTGTTTTTCAAACATTCACAAATAAATTTTGAGAGTGAATGCTTTCTGCAAGAGTCTACAGTAGTCTGGGTATCTGATAAAAAAATACAAATCTGTCAAGAGATGAGCTTGGTTGATCTATTCTGCTGCATACTAAATTCTTTTTTTGTAGTAGATAAAACATTTGAATTGCTGGTACAACTTGAAATAGACTTTTCAAAGTTAAATACTACCTGGCTTTACTGTCTTAATAACAGAAGAGATGATAACCAGCAATGACATTAATAATAAATATTCTCAAAAGCGAGATGCAGGACCTAAGCACAGAATGAGATACAGCTTGCCTCAATACACGTATCTGCAAGAACCTAATCAAGACTGATCTTATCATATTTAGAGCCTGAGAGTGTCGCAGGTGGACTGGAGGCAGGAAAATGGCAAAAAGCTGTTACTTCTTGTAATCCTGGGCAAGGACAAGAGAATGAATCATTAAAGTACCCTTGCTCAACAAGGAACCAAAGAAAATGTCATAATAACAATACAGAAGACCTGTTTGAAAAGAAAACAAACTCTGCCTCCTAACTGTCCCTGAAGTCAACATCGTTTTGTGTTCAATGTGAAATATTTACACGTTGAAGAACTGAAAACTAAATTCTGATGAAGTTCATCGTTGACTCACTTGCTCCAAGAAATTCATCGTCATGCTTTCCACACGTACCTGCCTACAACCAGGACAATGCTTGCTGTAGATATTGTCTCTTTTTATCCATCTTTTATATAGCTGTGGAATCTGAGCCGTGTCTGTGCCTCCCCGACTCTACATCACAAGATATAGAACACCATGAGAACCCCTGCATGTGACTTAGAGAAGTTCACTCAAATGTTAAGGTGAGAGAAATAAAGACAGAGAGATGATCTTCTTGCACTACTAAAGATTCCCAGAAGTTAGAACAATAAATTTTATTCTATACTACTCCGATTATATTTTCCCCATTTGATCACTGTCAGAGAATAATAACTGAATACAGAAGGAGGCCGTGTGACCCATGGTGTTTTAATGGCTTTTCTTCAGAGTTTGGCTTCTCCAGAAATTATCATTGTTCTGTTTTGCTAAGAACTCAGTTTGGCACCAAAACGAGCACTCACGTTTCCTTGGTTCAGGCAGGCTGGCAATCAGCAAAGCAGCACAACACAGTTCAACAACAGCCAGTGGGGCACAAGCCCCTCAGTCAAATTTACGAACCCTCCCTTTCTTTCTGCACACTTCATGTTCTAATTCATCGTGTTGTATATTTGTTACATGGTCACAAACAATTTGTGTATGGACGGGTGGATGTACAAATGTGTGTATAGACACGCATTTTTCCCCTCCTCTCCCTTTTCCATGTGTACACCAGTTGCCGTCCAGACCAGGTGCCTGACAAGTACGTTCTTGCTGCTGTAGTACACACTACTAGTGTATTTGTAGTTATGGCCAAGCCCAGCTTGGTTCGATGAATTACAGGCTTCTTTCAACTGCTATCAGCTTCTCAGCATTTGATGTACCCAGCATTATTTATCAGTCCCCACCCCAGCATAGGTCTACCACAACAGTTGACAGCTTCTTTCACTACTTGTCACTCACAAATTTGCTGAACCGGTCCCAGGCCTACCTCATTACCTGTATTTTCAAGGAATGACATCTCATGCAGAATGCAAACAACTAATCTCACTCTGCCGAAGGTGTCAGCTTTCAGCCATCATTTGCTACGTTTGCAAGCAAATGCCCTTCCAGCGCCTCCCACATCACCTTTCACCTGAGAGAGAAGCTCCTCCTAAACACCAAAACTCCACTTCTCAAGCTGAATGCATCCAAACTCAGCTATAGTTAGACATTTTGGGACTCTGTGCTTGTCCGAGTGACTGGTGCCATCTCACTGCTGCTTTGCTCTCCTCCCAGCCTCTTGCCTCTAGGCTTACACTGAGCCTCATCACGGGGTCACAGTACCAGCTGGACTCTTACTGGCAAAATGCAAAGAAGGGGCACCCTCAAGGCTCTATTTGCAAATTTCTTTCCACTGAACTTGGCATCTTTAACCTATAATAATAAATATCTCAAAGTGGATTCTAAGTGGAGAAATCATACACACTAACAACAATTTTGTTAAACATGTGGAACTTTGCCAGACTTAGGAAAATCTGCAGCATCTGGCAGCAGACTGAAATATATAACTGCAACCAGGGAAATATTGCGAGTTTACTATCCTGGAAAAGTTTAGTGTCCTGGAAAATTGTTACTGTAAGAAACACATGCCAAGTTAATATTGTAATGAATTTTATGGCTTGGAAATGCAGTTAGCTAGTGCTTGTAGCCAGAGGGCTATATCCTCAGATGGTGTAAAATAAGTGAATGTGGAAGAAATCATAGACTTATCAGGAACAGACTTTTAAACGTGGAACAATTGGCCTGAGAATAAGCCTGCTGTTGCAAACCTTGTCTTACAAAACTGGACTAAGTGATTTTGTGTGATTGTGAACACAAGAAATGCATAACATCTAATAAATTTAGAGGAAGACAGATGCGTAAAATCTTGAAGACAGATGTATGAAATCTAATAAAGCGGTCTAAGAAAATTTCTTAATAACATAGAAGAAAATTATTCCTTGCTGATGCATATCCCCAGCACACAGAACTATTGTGCCTATGGTTAGGATCGCCTGAGTCCATTCAGGGAAACCGTTGTAGCTCTTACCTGCTTCTTGCAGAGGTGTTGGAGGAGGCAAGAAGAAGAAGCTGGAGGGGAGAGAGAAGGGCAGACACGAAGCTGTTGCAGAGTGCCTTCACCTGGGTATGCCAAGGTCCTTTCCTTTGCAGTTCTGTGGTCTGCCTTCCACTTGCAGGTGTGTTACCTCTCACCAAAGCTGCTGCTGCTGCACTGTTTTTCCCTGTTCTCACGCTGCTGCTGTTCCCATGCTGTTATTCTCATGGCGTTGCACCTGCAAACCCTGATATTATTCTTATGTCTGATTTCTCATGAGAAGCAGTTGCCACCAGAGTAAGAATGACTCCTTCCTTCCCCCTGCCCTTTCCCATCCTTTCTTTTATAGCTTTTAGTTTACACCAGAGGAAAACCAAAAGCTAGTCAATAACATAGTAGATAATAGTGATTTAAATCTCCAGTTAGAATTATCTGATAATATATTTCCAAGCTCAGTGTGAAATGCTTGTGCTCTGTTCAGAGCAAACAGTGTTTTAAGCAGGAGTATCTAGAAAGGAGTTTGAGCAGGTCAAGATGAAAGCTATATGGTTACTATGGAGAAACATGGTGGAAAATTATCATCATCATGAACATCACCTGGAGAGGATCCCCAGGAGAAGATGCTTGCATTGGAGACTCTGTTGCACCTCTCCATGGCCAGCCATGGGTGAATTTTTTTGCTTTCTCTTTTGTCTCTCTCTCTCTCCTTTGTATTTTCCCCAAAGCTAATTTTAGAGTAGATGTGTGCCATCAGCTACAGACTCGATGAATAAAACTTTAAGCATTTAAATCTGTCTCAGCACCCTTTGTGCAACAACACTGTATGACCAATGCTATCTCTTGCCTAGGGCAGAAAAAAACAGCTTTCAGTTCCAGGCTTGATGCTGGCTTAGCATGTAACTTTTTACAAGTTATTTCAGCCGAGGTGCAGTCTCCCAGCAGCAGCGACGTGTCTGTAGTGGCTAAGCTGGGAGCCTGTGTGCTATATCCCCTCCCATCAGCGTAGAAACTCATGGTGCAGCACAGCCACGGCCTGGGCGGACTGCAGTCTCCCTCCATAAGCACCTCTATCTCTGCATGTATAAACTCTCCCAATATGCATACTGGCTTCTTCTATAGCTGTATTTAATATAGAGGCAATTATGAAAATTGCTTCCTCAGTTAATGTTTAAAGTAGTGGTGGGGAAGAATCTGTGCTTTATTTCCCCTGTATCTCAGTTCCTCAGCTGCAAAGCACCCTGTGGTGTGGACTCGGTGTCTCACCACGTAGGTGGACAGCCTCTTTCAGAGGCTTACATGCAATTATGGTAGAAATTACATCAATAAAGTCAGTCACTGACGGCATGTCTGGACATTACAGATATGTCTATACTTGCAAGTTAAACAGTTCCGAGGGGGACTCCCAATCAGTGGAAATGAATTGTCTGCACTGTAAATTCACTCTATTAAATTACCCCGGTGCAGTTTGGGCCATGTCAGATGGGTTTGGCACTCTTCAGAATGCTCTCTGGGAGAGTTTGGGAGTTAGCAGGGGCTAGGGACAGTCCCAGCAGGCAGTTCATGTGCAGCCTCTGTTTTAAAGGTTCGGAGAGTTCAGTAATACATTTTTGGGCAGTTCTGTAACAGCCGGTCTCACCGCTACTGGGTGAAAAAAACCCTGGAGAATTAAGTGGCAATATGTATTCTAATTAATTGTGCTTATACAACACATTTAATTCCCAGAGATCTCATTCCCTGTTCCAAAGGGTAAGACTCTACTTCCAGAAAGATCAATAATGCATATAAAATCTGCCCAGTATTATTAGTTTGAAATGTCAAAGCTTTCCTGCTTACAGTGAGGTTTCAAAATCCATATTTAGTTTCTTTAGCAGATGTGGTTTGAGCTTTCATTGCTGTTAACCACCTGTATCTCTCACACAGTGGAGTTCAAGAGAGCTCACCGCTTCTGAAAACCAGCTCCTGAAAAATTGATTTGGAAGCAGAAGAGACTAAGTCACTTTGATTTTCTAAGAGTCAGAACGGAGGAAACTCCTCTTGTGAGCAATGATGAAACTTGAAGGCAAACCAAACCACTGTGTATTAAAAATGGATGCTCATCCACTAAGATTTATTAGCTTTTTGCATGGAAATACAGAGATTAAACATTTCACCCTCATTACTGAAGGAATAATGAACAAATGGTGAAAAGAAGGAACGATTTTTTGTAATTGATTCTTCCTGCTGGTTTTCAACTAGCCTGAAATCACTTGAAATTATATGCTTGTATAAATTTGCAATACCATCCAAGGCTGATTAAATAAGTTCATCAAATCATCGCATATCCAACAAAAATTTTCCTAAATAAGCTTGAAAACTTCAAAATGAACATGCCTGCAAAGACATAAAATGGATCAGAGAGAAAGTTCAGCCTTCAAAGCAAACAGGGCTTTCATGAAACCAGAAAAGAGTCGCCCAACACTGAATGGAAAAGCAGAGCAGAAACTGTTCAAAGACTGTACAGCGATGTACATTCTGGGGCAGCTGAAAGCATCTCAATATACGAATAATCATATAGGTAACCTATATGCTGTGGACTTGGGCTGGAATTGATTTTCCTATTTTGCATTACATTTATTTACTCAGACTGTACAGCACCATAGCCATCTCTAGTTTCCTCTCCAACAACGATTAGCTTAAGTTATATTTAGAATAACAGAGAATATACTTTCTTATTCAGATTTCAGTTCTTGTAGCTAAGCACCAGAACGCATTTGATCTGTGAGAGGACCCAGTAAAGGAAATATATATGTTATATAAACAAACATTTTCTACTGTCTCTTCTTTAATATTCTCCAAGAGATTCTTCTATTCCTATTCACACAAACTAGTACCTTTTTATTCAAACAGCCTCACTGATTTTAAGGTACTGTGAGGGAAGGTCAAACTTTATTCAACATACGTAAGAACAAGACACCCTTGTAGGCATAGTGGAAGAGCAGAGCTTTCACAAGAGATGCGAAGGAGGAAGATGTTTAATGCAAGAAGCTTAGTGTCAGTTCTCATCTGAAATACAAAGAGCATTTTAATAAATTGTTTGGCAGTAGCCTTCGTCCTTCTCTCATATCTATTAAAATGAAAATCCAGGCTCAACAAATATATTCCAAGAAGAATTAGAAGACATAAAGAAAACTGGGGGAGGTTTCCCATGTAGGCGTTTTCAAAGTTTATCCCAGCAAGGATTTTAAAAAGTGTTTAAATTTTTTGTAAGTGGGGTTTTTTTGTGAGCAAAAGATTTGAATCTGTGCAAGTTTCTATTGCAGCTGCCATTATAAAATCTCAGTAATACATATATTTTTAACTACATTTCTTGATTTGTTTTTTTTTCTTCCCGCTTCAGTATAAAATTTTATACTAAACTGAATTTTATGTGTGATAATATTAGCATCATAATGTGGTATCAAGGACATTGAACTGCGGTCAGAGATTGTGAAATGAACCATATTTTGTTAGTTAATATTCAACCTAAATCCTAATGATGTCTTAAAACTTTTACTAATTCTCTGTTTCTTATTGGGCAACCTTGGTTTATGGGCTTGATCTTCTTGCTTGTACAGTAACCTGCAAGAATGACTCCATTTAACTAAATACTATTATATTGTGTCATAAAGCCCTGTGCAAATCTTTGCCTAGTTGAAACATCTTGCACTAAGAATTGGTTTCCTTCGTTGGTCACTGATGTATTACAGTTATGCTGTTCCACAGTGGCAAATTAACCATTGTGCTTTCTTCCATTTTAATTCATGGAGTTGAGCATTATCAAAGAAGGGCTGAGGGCAAAGAAGGCAAGTGCAGAGAATTGGACACGCTGTACCAACACACTGACAGGAAAACCGAGCCCCTTGGTACAGAGTCTTTTTCTCTTTTTAATTTGATGAAATGGACATTACTGTCAATTCTGCAGTGCTTCTGTGAGTACGACTCTCCTGGTCAACAGATGTGGATATTGAATTATTGCAAGATGATACCAGCCAAATGAAAAATGCGTTTGGTGCCTGCAGTGTGTTTTTATCCTACAATGGAAAAAATATTCTTTCCCTGCAGCAAACAGCCATTCACCCAGGCTCATTTTCCCTTTAATTAGACATTTCTGCAGTCTTTCCAGGGTCTTGGAGCTTTTCTTTGTTTTCTCTTTTAAAAGGTCTTTGTTATTCCTCCCAGTGTTCACAACCTGATAATATTAATCTGAACTAGAACAAAAGTTCACAAAGTGGCTGTTTAAAATAAGCCTGGGAAGTGCACGCTGCTGGACTTCGTGGGAGTGGCAGGTGCTGGATGCTCTGCACTTTGTAACAACAGTCCCACCACCGGCTCCGTGTCCTGAATACACACTCTGCGGTCTGCTTGTAAGGTTCCTATAGCTTAGTTCAAGTCATGTCTTCTTACTCCCATAAAGATATGTAATAATTCTGCAGAAAGTAAAGCCCCAAGGATTCAAATATATTACTTTACCAAAAGTGAGGAAGTTAGATGGTTTAGGCCCAGAGGTGATTTCATTTTAAGTGAAGAGAAGTTTCTTAGAGTATGGCTGGAAAAGGTACGTGCTATTATTTTTCAGTCTATAAAATTTAACTCTAAAAACTTCAGTTATACTGGAACGGCACAGAATTTGGTGCCTTCTCTAATACAAACCCCAAATCTACTTAATGAAAGAAGTTAGGAGGCTTTTAAGTTGTGTTCGGTCCAGTTTTCATGTTCTTGATTGTCACTTTCCCAGCCCTGAAATAGCCTTATACAGATATAGACGCAAAGATAGAGGACCCAGAGGCAGTTTCTCTGCACTAACCCTCCAAAAGACTCAACTGATAGAGATGGGAAAAGTATGAAGAAGAAGGGAATGACTCCTGCTGTTTTGGGACTAGTTGAGCAAACAGGGACTCTTGGCTACTACATTTGGCTATGAGGAGTGATTACTGAGCCAGACGATTATTTCTAGGGAAGAGCACTGGCTTCATTCAGTCACCTTCTGAAATAGCTAACAACTGGCAAACACTTGTGTCCTAACAGCAGGGAGGCTTCCCTCTGTGTTTTCATTGCTCTACACAGAAAAGGCAGTTAGGGTTGGCTGAAGCATGTTCTGGAGAATGTCTCCAACTCTGTGTTTCAGTGCTGAATGCAGCAGGACGAGTTGAAGGAATTCAGTAGTTGGCTCATTTGTAGAAGGTCCAATACTGTGTGTATGGGAGGGAAAGCCTCACCACCGGCCCTGGGTTCAGGAAACAACCACAACCTCTGGAGTGGCAATGATTGTTTCTCTCCTTGCTATGGGGTGCAAGGAAGGTGGTTCCTCACACTTCTCCTGTCATGAGCATCCTCCTGTCTTGGAGAGAGAACAGTCTGGTAGGAACCTTCTTATTTCCCTCTTTTCTGTGTCAGTATTTGAATGAAAGGTCAAGAAGCACTACTTAAAAAACAAACCATGTCTATTTTGTATTCTTATTGTGCCAGGAAAGGACACACAGTCTGTCTCTAAGGTGGTCTGGTTTATTCAGTCCCCAAACTGCTGTTTTCACAAGGAGTCAACATTGTTTAGTGTAGGCTTCAGCCTCATTGACATTCATTGGTTCCACCGTGGTCTCAGTCAATCTCAAGATTTCAGATAATAGCTTCGGTGTCTGGCCAATAAGTAGTGCTCATGTGAAGCCAAGCAACACCACATTAATATTTATGTTGACAGATTCACTCCACAAAGTAATTCTTTTTCTGGCAGATTATATGACACCCACTTGGGAATGGTGTACAGCATCCTCATCGGGAAATTCCCTCTCCTGTACTGGATTAAAAGCTCCAGAGGTGATTCCAAGCTATAAATTGTCTTTGTGTTACTACAATCATTTAAAAACTTTTTTTATCTTATTGTATCTGTGTATTTGACTTTTTTATTTTATCAGGTATGAGGCAGACCTTTTATTGTAAAAAGAAAGACCCCATCAGTGAAGCTTCTTGCAAAGCACAGGTGCTATTCCCAGGCACTCTGTACTGTCCTTTGCATCACAGAGTTACACTCTAGTATCCACCCATGAGCAGATGCTGAAACTCTTACTTTCATTACTTCCAATACCCTTCAGTTTGCTTGTAAGTAAGCCCTCGATGAAAAGTGATATAATGTCAACAGGCAGTTTTGGCAACCATTAAGAACATCCACGAGGAACAAAGCTTGTTGTTGAACCTTTAATGAAACTGCACAAATCTGCAACAGCCTGAACAAAACCTGTTTCCTGTATTTCATTTTTTCCTCTTCAGCTATCAAGCATAGGTCCTTCAATATTTAGGTGTAAATGAAGTGTTAGATCACACAAGCAAGCCTCCTGTAAATCCCTGAGCTATTCAGTTTACCTGGTTGTATCTGCTTTTGGGATGAATAACTTGCATTTATCAAAAAGCTTATTCATGTTTGGCTAAACCAGGCTTTCTGAGAAAGCAGTGGAAGATATATCAAGGGAGATATATCAAGGTTTCTCCTTCTGTTTCTTTGTTTTGTCACTTGAATTATCTTATCTCCACGTCTGGTCCTTATATTCTTCTTTTCCCCTGAAGAGCCCTTTTAGTGCCCATTGTCTCCTTCCCATGAAGGCACTTGCACACTATAATGAAGCCACCCTTCAGCCTTTCTTTTCAAACAGATTGAGCTGTATAATCTACTCACTCTGTGACACTTCCCTCAGCTTTCATGCCATTTCAAGAACCACAGACTAGCTGAGGTGGGAAGGTATCTCTGGAGATCATCCAGTCCAACCCCCAGCTGAAAGCAGGATCACCTAGAGAAGGCTGCTCAGGACTGTGTCTAATCAGGTTTTGAATAAATTTCAAATAGTAATATAAATAAATAATAAATAAATAGTTTGCACAGACTTTTCTCCTCCAAAAACTTTAAATGGTTCTACAGAGTAACCTCTCATGCTTCTCTCGAGAGGACAATCAGTTATGGGAGGGTTGTTTGTGTTAGTGTTATTCTGACAAGAAGAAAATAGAGCATAAAAAATTCAGTATCATCAACACATCATGTGGTAATTACAGCACTTAAACACATAACCAGACAATGAAAAAACAGGGATTTTCCTTATGTAAGAGAGAACAGCCACATATTGTCTGTCTTGACTGGTGAAAATGATTTGATTAAAAAAACTGAAATATTTTATCAGGCAAGTCTGAGGGCACTGTGAAGGGTATGTATATCTCTATTTTCAGAGGCAAAATGATATTGCCTCTGCACAAGTTATGAATTTGAAGGATAAAACACAGACAGCAGTTTTCTGTTGTTCAGAAGAGGGAAGAAAAAAAAAAAACCTCTCTATGAGACAAAAGAGAGGTTTTGGTCTGTAAAGGTAGGATTCACCTCACCTAAAGTGTCTCAGAGTCAGATTTCTAGTCATAGGTGGCCTTTTAGTCCACATCTACTGTCACTGGAGAAAGATGGACTAGTTCAGAGGTAGCTTCTTTCCATTTGTCTTAGATGGAACAACTTGTTATTGCATTAGAAAATAATTTTCTTCACATTAATATGGGACTATTCTTCTTTTTTTGTTGGTAATATATGCCAACACAAAAAAGACAAAATTAGAATTGAATTTTAAATGCATAAAAGCAGTATTTTCTATCATGCTGTCTAAACTAGCCTTGTACCCCATTGTATTTGAGCACAGATCTGGGATTCTCTAGGGAAAAGAGCATCTGCTATCACAGAGGCATAATATATCCAGTATTGTACTTCTGTGTATAAAGTAAACACTGCCTCACTATGTGGAACTCATGTTCCATGAATAAAATAATTTACTTTATTAAGACAAATTAAGGAGTGGTGAAGTTGCCAACTGACAGTATTTGATTTTGCATAAGCACAAAAATTATCCCAAATTTACTTATTTTTTTATTCCTTCTAAAATTGCCTGAAATATAGTATTGGTTAATTAACAGAGTTTCTGAAGTTGCATAGGTCTATGTTCAGCATTCCAGTCAGAGTTTGGAACGGTAAAATAATGTCAGTTGGAAGGGATCTGCAGAGATCTACTCTGTCCCCCCACCCCCAAAGCATGTTCAGCATTGAAGTGAGGTCATGTTGCTCCAGTCAAGTTTTGAGAATGACTAAGGACATCCCCACAAGCTCGCTGGGGCACTGTTGCAAAGCTTCACCACCCGTATGGTGAACATTATTTTTTTTCTTGTGTCCAGGTGGAATTTCCCCTGCTCTGGTGTCTCCCTGTTGCTTGCTGTCCCCACACTGTGTGCTGCTACATCCAACTACATCTTCTCCATTGCCTCCCACTAGGCAGCTGTAGACAGTAGTAAGGCCCCTGTCCCCTTCTCTTCTCTGGGCTGAGCAAGTCCCGGTCCTGAAGCCTCCCCTCAGATGGCAAGTACGCCAGCCCTGATCATCTTGGGGGCCCTCTGCTCAACTTGCTCCAGTTTATTGATGCCTTTCTTATACTGGGGGCCCAAAAGTGGATGCAGTCCTCCAGATGTACCTCACAAGTGCTGGGCAGAGAGAAAGACCAATTCCCTGGCCCTGCTGGCTCCATTCTTGCTGCTGCAGCCCCATGCATGGTTAGCCTTCGTTGCTGCTGCCTCTGCTTCCAGAAAACTGGGCCAGTGAAGAATGATTAATGCTTATCCGTCCAGACTATCACACCCTAAGGCACTATAATACAATAGCGTTAAGATCCAAAGCTGCAGTATTAGAACAACTTTTTTTTAGTCCACTATCGTCATATGGGTATTTGCTTTTTAAAGAAAAGATATATGACAAACCACTGTTTGATTTATGCATTCATCCTAGCTAGCCATAATCACCTAGGAGACAAATAAATAAACAGAGCATTCACACTTGGATGGTCTAGACTAAAAACCACAGACCTCACACCAAAGTGTGAGACAAGAGTCTCATAAATAACAGTAAACTGTGACTCTTTTTTTTTTAAAATTGTATTTTAATCGGCTTTCAACCAACAGCAAAACTTTCCAACATAAAATACAGAGTGGGTGGAATAAAACTTCAGGTCAACAAAAATTGGTGAATTCATTTTGATACAGAAGTAGAATTCTGTAAGAATACTATAAGAACTAGAATATAGAATTGAGATTAAAATTGATGAAATGCTTCCATTTCACCCTATTTTGCTATTCTTGGCTCCAGTATTGTTTGTGGGCATTGTAGTCAGAGCCTGTCTTGAGAAGGTCGTTACCTGTAGCTGCAGAGCTGTGTCAAAGCACCTGGGTGTCCATACTACATCTTTTCTTCTGTTAGCTTCTCCCCTCCACTTGACCATCTCTGCCCAGGTCCCATCCATTTCTTCAGGTGACGTCCAGTGGCTGCAGTCATAGAATCATAGAATCACAGAATCATTTGGTTGGAAAAGACTGTTAAGATCATCGAGTCCAACCGTACCTGTCCACTACTAAACCATGTCCCTAAGCACCTCATCTACCCGTCTTTTAAATACCTCCAGGGATGGGGACGCGACCACTTCCCTGGGCAGCCTGTTCCAATACTTGACAAAGTATTATGTCCTACAGACGCTCCTTCACACAAGCAATTCAGGTGCAGCAGCTGAGCCAGCACACGACCAAAGGGAGGGAGTTGCCAAGTCCTCTAAATTTCTAGGTATGAAATACCATGAGGCAGAAGGAGCTCCTGGACCTGACACTACCCAGGGCAAGCCCAGCCCAGCCCCAACAACCATGGGCTCCTCTGAGAAGGTACATCATCTCCTGTCTGCAACCTTCTTTGGGACCTGCCTCTCTCCTTTGTACCAGCCCTTGGAGGTACCCACTATGTGTCTCATGGTCTTGAACACATGAAGGTTTTCGTTCTGTGGCTCACATTTCAAGTTAATCCATTTTTTCACATACCCTCTTAATCCCCCAGACTATTGCCATGAAGTAAAAAGCAGCTGACAGTTTCTCCCTCTGCGGCTGAGAAGAATGGATGACAAGTTTTATAATCACAGGCAACAAGGAAAGAATTAGAATCATAGAATCATAGAATGCTTTGGGTTGGAAGGGACCTTTAGAGGTCATCTAGTCCAACCCCCCTGCAGTGAGCAGGGACATCATCAACTAGATCAGGTTTCTCAGAGCCCCGTCCAACCTGACCTTGAATGTTTCCAGGGATGGGGCCTCCACTACCTCTCTGGGCAACCTGTTCCAGTGCTTCGCCACCCTCAGTGTAAAAAATTTCTTCCTTATATCTAGCCTAAATCTCCCCTCCTTTAGTTTAAAACCATCACCCCTTGTCCTGTCACCACAGGCCTTGCTAAAAAGCCTGTCCCCATCTTTCCTATAGGCCCCCTTGAAGTACTGAAAGGCCGCACTAAGGTCTCCCCGCAGCCTTCTCTTCTCCAGGCTGAACAGCCCCAACTCTCTCAGCCTGTCCTCGTAAAATTAGCACTTCACACAGGTAGTAACCCCAAGGAAGAACTCCTTAATACAAACGTAATTGATTTGAAGCCATTTGTATTCAATGCCGCTAGATTAGAATGACTGTAATAAAACAGATTAATAATATTAATACTCTATTAAGTAATTACACCATTAAAAGTGCACTTTTAATTTCCAATTTAGTTTTGCCAGTCCCCAAATCAGGACAGATGGCTCCCTGTAGCAAACAGGGCCTCAGAAAACACAAATTTGATTCAGAAACCTACAAGAATCCCCTCAAAATGAGCATTTCTAGTTATAGAGTCTTCAATGTCAGGACATAAAGACTAACAATGATGTAACATGGTTTCTAAGCATTTCACATGAATTTGCACTTACAACAGAGTTTCTATGAAAGACAAGCAACACCGTACACAAACTCACCTGCCAACTCAGTTCAAAAACTGATTGTGATAGAATGAGTTTTTTCTTAGTAACGTGATCTAATATAATCCCTTGTGGAGAAATTGAAGGAGTAGAAAAGGAAAAAAGTGTGTTGTTAACCACTCTCCAACCTTGCAAGGGCCAACTCTGGCACCAGACTAGACCTGTAAGTGAAGGCCATGGGTGAAAGATTTCAAATAAAGCTTATGTCCATGTTGGCAGATTTTATTTGCCCAACATGTTAGAGACATACAATTGGCACAAGAGCTAATTCTGCTGGGAATACAAGTTTTTTCTCTGTCTTTCTCTCTACAAGGGGAATTCTCCATTCATCTTCTGAAGCCAAATTTGGCCTTGACTATCTGAACTGCACAGAGGGACCAGACCGTAACACTGAAGCCGACACAACAGGTCCTAATTGCATATTCTGTCCTGCACTTAACATGTTTAAATTTACAGCATGTCAATGAGTCAGAGATGGGAGGTGGACAAACTGAAGTGCAGGAGGCTGGAGGGAACCTGGTCATGACCAGGGAAGGGTATAAGGAAGCCAACAGCATGGATCACTGTAAACAGGTATTACCAAACCAAGATGTCAAACTGCAGCTACTTCAGAGTCATGCTTTGCTAGAGGAGGGCTGATGAAGGAGGACATGGCTGAAGCAAGTGTCTTTTGCTTTGCAGTACTTGGACTGGAAATACTCAGGTGTGGTGGCTCAAACAAAGAAGTAAGCACTGAGAAGCAAAAGGTTTTTTTCACCATGTCAGTATGGCAGGCACTTTCTGACTGTCCCTTAAAATACCACAGCAAATGTTGAACATTACCAGCCCATCTAAGAAAAGACAAAAACATTACCTATCATCCTGTTGTTTAGGTCTTGTTGCATGAAGTACCACTGCCACGTTATACTAGCCCTGTTGAATGCACAAGTCAAGATTTCAGACCGAATATCCGGGTAACAACTTACCCAAACCATCGTTGGTCCTCAGGACATACCCGCAATTCAAAACTAGGTGTCTAAATAGACTTTGCATATAACCTAGTATGTAATATTTTGCTAATATTACCTGTTGAGGCAGGTAGATTGAATAAGAACAGCCAAGAAGATGGGCTCACCCATCAGACAAACCCTTTCAATCACTCCAATCTATTCAGAGAAGTCTTTTTGGCCTACAGCAGTACACCGCGCTTCTGCGTAGGGCCAGAACTAACACTGACTGGGGTGAGACACCTTGCTCTAAGGTGAATTGGGGTCAAATTCTTTGGGCTGAGCTTGGACAGGGCTTCGGGGGTTTGCCTGGGCTAGAGGCTGCGGGCATGCTTGCAAGTTTTGCCAGATTAAGTAAAAGTGCTCGAATCCTGGGAAGAGAAACACTTCCCGTTCAAATTACACCTGTTGGTGATTTATGGCTTAGTCACACCGTCCATTAACTGACTGTCAAACTTCCGATATCTGTCAAAGTCAAATCCTCTACTCCCTTATTTTGGTACCACACCAAGAGTTATCTGAACTTTTTCAGGTTTCAAGGCAATTCCTCCTTGTCTTTCACACCATTTGCCGCTGAAGCTTCAAAGTCATGTCTTTCAGAGATATCCCCAGAGGTTTCATGGGTAACCTGAGACACCCTTACACAGTGCTAGAGTAAAATTTATCCTCTTCAATATATCTGAGATACTCTTTCAAACTTAATTACAGTGGAAATCATGCATGAAAAGAGGGTGAAACTGAATTAGAGACTTTTTGCAGAAGATAAGTGCTGAAGTGTGTTATATTTTGTTTCCTGTCATTAGCTGCCTTGCTTTTTATTAGTTGAGTCTAAAGTTTGATGGACTCTAAAATTTAAAAAGGGATTTATTTGGTTTAACCTGGGCATAGGAGATATAAGTCTGCATCTCAGGAGTAGGGACAACTTTTGTTTTCCCCGTCTACTTGACAGCCACAGAAACCTCAGCTGCAAACACTGCAGAGATGTTTCGGATCCTTCTCTCTCTAACTCCATCTCAGCAGTCTGCAGGTGAGTGCCGGGCAGTTTTGGCGGGCTGGGCCGGAGGATGATGCCCCATCCTGGGCAGAGCTGCCCTGCACAGCCCCGCTCCAGGCCAGCCGCGGGCTCGATTCGTCCTTCTGGCAGCACAGTGGGGTTTCAGCAGCAGCATTATTTATCCAGCTCGGGGTCATTTTGCTATTGAAACAACACTGCATGATCTTCATGAAATGTCTGTTTATGTGTGAGGGCATGCGTTGCTGTTCTGTCTATGAAGATTTCAAAGGAACAGCAGAAATACAAAATTCAATAGCCCTGTGCTGTCACCTCCCCAAGCAAAAAAATGCTGTTCTCTTATTCATAATACCGTTTGTGGCTCCTCTTCATCCTCTCATTTATCCCAGCAACAGATAACAGGGTGACTGTACTGCCGTGGTTTAACCCCAGCCGGCAACCAAGCACCACCCAGCCACTCGCTCACTCCCCCGCGGGGGGGAGAATCGGGAGGGTAAAAGTGAGAAAACTCGTGGGTTGAGATAAAAACAGTTTAATAATTGAAATAAATTAATAATAATAGTAATGAAAAGAAAGATAACAGAGAGAAATAAAACCCAAGAAAAGAGAAGTGATGCAAATGAAAACAATTGCTTACCACCAAAAGACTGATGCCCAGCCAGTCCACGAAGAGCAGCACCCCCCGCCAAACTCCCCCCCCAGCCTTATATGCTGAGCATGACGCCATATGGTATGGGACATCCCTTTGGTCAGTTGGGGTCAGCTGTCCCAGCCGTGTCCCCTCCCAACTTCTTGTGCAGAAAAGGCCTTGACTCTAAGCACTGCTCAGCAGTAACGAAAACATCTCTGTATTATTAACAGTGTTTTCAGCACAAATCCAAACCATAGCCCCATACTAGCTACTGTGAAGAAAATTACTCTATCCCAACCAAAACCAGCACACTGTACCCATTCTGCAGGCTGTGAAGCTGAGGCAAAGCTTTGCCTGACACAAGACAACAGAGACATGGTTGGCACCAGAGGCAGCCCTGCTCTGCTCAATCCCACCATCTCTGCTTTGCTCTGGTGTGTGTGACAGCAAAAATCTTACCCCTTTGGCTAAAATAGCACACAAGCAGTGCCCCAGACCAGTACCGAGTCAATTTAGGCTTCAATAAAGGAGCTTGTGTGGTTTTCATTTTTTTCAAAATTTTAATTTTTGTTCTAAATTTTTGAAACTTTAAAACACACTAACAACAATCGAGGGCAGAGAGGGCCATGTGGTTATGTGAATGCAGGAGTGTGAAGCACCATAACTCTGGTGCTTCAAGTCGGTGAGAAGTTGAGGTAAACATCGGATGACAATGACAACACCAACCTCTGACATTAATGGGCAAACAACGAATTTGAGTGTGTGCAAGCTGACCAAAAGATTTAAATGCTTACCTGCATATAATTTGTACATTTAAGGCCTCTAAAATGGATTTGGAAAGGATGTTTTTGGTGGTGAAAGGTGGGTAAGCATTTACCCACCACCACCATTTATAGAGTGCAACATTTTCCTATGGCTTACAAATCACCGTGCATGGGGAATTTTAGTATCTGGCATCTGTTAGGAACATGTTACGTTGAGAAACAAAGCTGATCCCTGGACAGCTCATTTATTTAATAAGTAAAGACAAAGACTTTACTAAGTTCCTCCTGCTGTAGCACTGAGATGGAGCCTCACTGCTCAGCTGTCCCAGCAATGCTTTTAACCCTTAGCCCCGAGGCTGGCACGTAGACACTGAATTTTCTGCTCAGCTGGCTCAGTAATAGTTCGACCACGCTGTGGAGTGCACTTCTCTGTGTTGCGCCAGGTTATCTCTGAACACCATGCTTATGTTCAGAGAACAATGCCTCGTTAATAATAAGTTATATTATTCAGAAGCCACCCTTACGCATCATGCCCTTCACTGTGAGATTCAGCAATTAAAAAATAGCCCATTTGAAGATGCATTTGTTCTTGAAATGGAGGAGAATGTGTAATTCTGGCGTACCTCACCCCAGACATGCAGAAGTAACTATTAAAGCTTGACTATTAAAAAGAAAAATACACTGTCCTGCTTTGGAAGTAATCCTGCTTGTCTGAATTGCTGCACTTAGCCACTCCAGTCCACTGCTGAGCAGTATGCCCTGGAAAATCAATTACCCAGTCCTTATGTGTTGTGTGCACCCCTGGTAGAAGGAACAGGTTTTAAAATCAGGGCAAAATCTTCCCCAGAATTGACTTGGCTCCAGCAACAAAATTATATGCATATTCAACTTTAAAATTACAAACTGCAGTACAGCTACTTATTAACTGTACTTCTGCAGAGCTACCAGCGAGCCATGAATGTTTTGCTCTCTGGATAATTTAGCTATGTAAGACCCATCCGTACTCTATTAAACAAATCAAGAAAGTATATTGGGAAAGCTGGTTTAGGGTATGAATAAACAGATGCCAGAGTCTGAATTGTTGCAACTTTACAGCTGAACAACTTGGAGGCGATCACTGTTAGGCAGCCACTTATATCTTCCTAGCATGTTGCAAATATAAAATAAAATGAGTTATTTTATTTCAGGGAAGTGAAGTAACTGAGTTCCTCAGCAGTAAGCCGTGGGGCCACATTAACTCATTTTCTTGCAGTCATATGTACATGCTTTTAAACTGCAAATCTTTGAGAGTTATAAGAATGTAAAACCATCTCCAGGAAAAAAACCACCATAAAATATATTGAAAAAGAAAACTCCAACATATGCCATCAGTAATAGATAATAAATAAAAGGACATTTGGGAATTTAAAAAAAAAAAAAAATCCAACCAACATTAGAATGAATAAAACAGAGGCAAAATTTTGACCAAGAAACAAATCACCAGGCAAGAAGGGAATGATTTTGTTTCAGTCGAAATTAGTGCATGATGGAAGAGCTTCATGTTAGTGAAGATCTGACTTTTAAAATAAAAGTGTTTGCTGGCTTTTCTCACCCCAGGAACAGAAGACTGACACTCGTGTCACAAAGGCTCTGGTGAGATTTCCTGTGGAGGTGGGTGGAGAGGGGGTAAGGTAAACACTAAAAGGATGAAGTGTTGTCCCATAGCACACAGCTGGACGTTGCAAACTAAGGAAGGCTGACAAGCGTTGGATCAGATAAATTATATCCCAGATATCTGCAGGAAGCCACGAGGGACGACAGAAAGCCTTAGGAGGAGTCTTTTTGACATAACGTTTTGCATGGAGAGGGAGGAACTAAGCAACGGAGCCAAGGACATAATTCATTTGGATTATGTTAAATGCTTTCAACAGAAGGTTGGAAAAGCAGCTACACACTGAGAGGGAGGAACAAGTGCCGTGGTAAAGAGGTTCACCTTGAACTTACTTTTTCTTCTTAGTCCTTAAGCTGAGTGAGGCATTCATACCGTTTCCTGAGCAAAAACTGGCCCCGAAGTACAGACTGCCTAATTATCAATTAAACAGTTGCAGTTACCACAATGAATGTCCCAGCTAAAGATGTGCATTTCAGTTCTCTGGTCAGCAACACACAGCTGGGCACCGAGCAGGCAGGGAAGCAGAAGCAGCACATCCGTCATAGCAACAGTGACAAGCAGTCACAATGTCAAACTCCAGATGCTGCTCTGGCTGGAAAGTTCATAACCTACAGAGAGGTTTGCAGAAGGTCCTGAAGTAGACCACCATGGCATGGTGGGCTAGGCTGGAGGAAGAGACAGGCACTCGCTCTTTTGGCAGCCCCATGTATCATCTACAGATATTTTGGATTCTAAGACACATTGGGTGAAGGAGAGAAGGGTTTTGACAAACGAGGACCATTTTTGGCAAGCTGGAAAAGACATCAGGATTAAGAATATCTGTAAGGACATCATCAGGGTCTGTAATGAGGTTGAGAGGCAGCCAAGCACTCCATGAGATGAAACTTGGATGCCTGGGGAATAATGCACCGTTGATAACACATAGAGTTCGATATGGGAACTGTCTTTTGCGATCTACATGGGAAAAGCATGCTCAACACTTGGCATAACTGAGCCCTCGGAGAATCTACTGCTCCAGTCTCTGTGTGTCCTCTGGCTGCCCCCAGCATGACGCAGAGCAAATCTGACAGAGAAACAAAGACGAGTGTTGATGACTTTGAGGATAAATACCCTACACCTCATGTGGACACTGCAAGAGTTCCCAAACAATGCAACCCAGCTCAGACAGAGCTAATTTAAGAAATTACTGGTCATTCATTGCTCTGTCTGGAATCATTTGGTGAGCAAAAAAGGATGTCAGCTTAAAACACAGCAATTACATTTGTTTGGGAGGGTTTTTTTTTAATTTTCCATTTCTTCCCTATTTTTAGCTAGATGTGCATCTAGTTTTATCTGAGTGATGTCCAAATCACTTCTAATGAAACTTGCTTAAGTGCAGGTCACAAGCCGGGTTTCAGCACTGTCTGTAATCAGAATTCAAGCTGATTAAATGCATACTGAGGGGCAGCCAGCATGAAAATGCTCTTAATATTCTCAGTTTAAATTGAATTAAGAGTGCATAGACCTTACTTTATCAGAACAGTTACTAATTTCTCCTGAGAAAACCTATATACATTATTTTTGCAAGGCTAAAAGCTCTTTCTGGCTCAGCTCTAAGAAGGTAAGTGAAAACAGTTGGACTGAAACAAAAGAAAATATCTACAGGATCTTCGAGAACTCTGATGTTTATGCCTCTGAGCTCCCATCTTCTAACACGTACGTGTGCTACTCCTAAAATCCAGCTGGTTTATTCTGATTGTCCTTAGAAGACAGAAAAAGTGCTCAGCAGCCATCCATTCTGCTCAGGCCAGCAGCAGTGAAATCCCAGCTCCCTTCAAATATCATTTTTCATCTTGTTTATAAAGTCTGCCAAGTTCCCAAAGAATTAAGGTCTTACTCGGCTTTGCCCTGATTGCAAACAGATAGGGAAGAACATTAGCAGCCAGGAGCCCCTATCTGTTTGCATCAAATGTTTTTGTGTGGACACAGAATATCAAAAAGCTCCTTCACTCGTCCGTGCAATCATTTGGGTCTGAAAGACAAACTCTGCCCATGCTGCAAGGGCAAAGAAGGGGAATTCTTTTAGCAGTGACAATTCCTGTTCCACTAGCATGATGCTGAAACAGCTTCCTTTGGTGGGTGCATTAAATAAATCTAAGTAACTACGAGGGAGGCTAAAAAGATTTTCTACTTTGGGATCTATAAATNCAGGACAGTGAGTTACAGTAATAGATTGGTCTCAGTCATGATAAAACTTCTTTTAAACTGTATCTTACCAAACACTGTGGCATATCGCTAGGGGACTTCTTATCTGTGAAATCTCCCTTCACACACAACAGCCTGACAGAAACAGAAAAAGAGTTTGGTCAGTTCATCCAACTTCTTCTGTCATTTTACACTGTATTTATTAGAAGGGAACAGTGTTTGTGCCAAAGGTAATATTAACATAAGTTAACACGCATTCCTGCAATTAAATCTCCCTGAGAAACATTGTGAAGAAACATCCTTCTTCAGTGGTTTTAACCCAAAAGCACAGCCATCTGAAAGCAAATCTGACTGGAAAGAAAGGTGACAAACTGCTTAGTTTCCATTCTCCGAATAGGGAGAATAGCATTAAAATAATTATGAAATTGGTCCAGCCCAACGGAATGGAAATGAAAAAAATTTAAATAGTTACTCAATAGACTGAGGAGAGGGGGGGTTTTGTATCTGCTGAAGGTAAGGGCAGGTCGCACATGGATCTGCAGGTGGAGGCTAAGCCTCATCCACAGACAGCCAACCTACGCCAGCTTCGCAGAACACCTATTTTTGGTTTTGGGAGAAGGCAGTTCAGACCTCATGTCCAGCCAAAAAGGTTGTTTTTACTTCTATCAAAATCAAATTATAAAAGAAAGCCCCAGCCAAAACCACAAAACTCTCCTGGTTTCGTGTTACAACTGGATGAAGCCACCACTCAACTTCACGTGGTTTCCACAAAAAATATAAGTTATACTCAGGTTTGGCAATAAGAAGAAGAACACATCCCTGGTTCATGGTTAAAAGCGAATGAAGGCTGCATGTTTATGGGCTTCCTCACAAAGCTTTTCCACAGCTGTATCTGTTTTATAAATAGAACCAGTCAAATTAGCTGTAGAGTAATATCCATTACAAAAGTGGCCCCTCTGTATTTTTCCACCAATTCATACTAATTTTTTTTCATAAAAATCAACTCTTTGTTTGAAAGGCTTTTGCCAAGATCTTTGAGCACTTGTACAGTAAAAGCCAGGACTCTTTCCAAATGGCCAATGTAATTATTCATTATCTTTTATGTGTCAGTAACTATACAAAATCATAAAGTATTATCTCCACTCCGTGAGTGGTAACTGAAACACCAGAAGCTAAAGAATGCTTCTGAGCTATGAACAGTCTTCTGGGGTGACTTTTTGGATGAACGGTTCACGCAAAAATCCACAAAAACTTTCAGGACTTGTAAATCTTTCCAAATGTACAAAACAGCTTTCTCAGTATTCACAAATAACAAATAATTTTTTAAGCCAATCTTGGCATCATTATTTGGAAAATACTAAGCCATTCTTTCTACTGTCAAATTAATCCTATATGCAAGTGTGCTTATTCCTTAAATCTTAAAAAATATTGTACTCTATCCTCTGACTGTTATGGTGTTATAAACAATGACAAAGTTCTTTCAAAGTATTTATTACACTCCGTCAAACTGGAATTGTAAATAGAGAAAATGAGGGAACAGGAGGATAGGGCTTTTTAGCCAAAAATAGCAAGATAGCAAGAATAGCAAAACAGCAGGATATTCAGCAAGCTGACCTAGAAACCAAGCAACTATACTGGATTCAAGTTGAATAACACAACCATCTACTACACAGAGCTGAGGTTTGAGGTGGGGACTTCAGCACTGCATTAGCCTTGCGCTCACCTGTTGCTGCCTTTGAGGGACAAGCAAGGTACAGAAAACAGCTCCCACTCAGAGGGGACCAGCCAAAAGGCCAGATGGACGCCTCCAGATCTCACAAAGATTGCCAGAGCAAGGATCTTCCTGCTCACTTCAGAAGGGATATCAGGCCTTGAGATCCCTTGATCCCAGGCCATTTGAGAAATGTATCAGCATAAAGGAGAGAAACCAGCATTTACTGACAATATATACAGACCTAAGTCACAGGAGACCTTCTTAGATCCGGTACAACCCAGCCTCACATCCAGCGCTTTTTTGTCTTTACAGAAAGTAGCTGTAAATTAGCCTGCAGGCGCAAAGGCCAAAGGAGATGCCCAAATGGAGTGACTGGAGAAGGAAGTGCCAAGTGAGCCCAAAGCATCTCAGTCACTCGCAAGCAGTGAGGCAGGGAACAAATTACAGTTGCAAAAAAAGCAGAAGGGAGCAGTCCCTTCTGTTTACTGTAATAAAAAGACTTGCAGAGCCATGATTTGATTTGCTCTCCATATAGCCACAGCCTTTTAATAAGCCAGGTTGCCACACCACAAATTCAACAGATGCAGAGTGGCGGAGCATTCACAGGCTTCTTTGCACAGGGTTGATTAAATGCTCGAGGAATTAATAATGACTGAGAGAACTGCTGTAATCTTCCAGGGCAGCAATAGCTTTGCAAATAGCTTTTGTGTATGTATGCTCCCCATAAAACTATTTGATGGTAAAGTTAAGACATTGTTCCCATATACATTTACCAAAATGTTTCTCTGAGCTCTAAGCTCCTACGCAAGAGTCGGATAACCTCAAAGGTCAGTGCCACAGGTCTGTGGTATCAACAGAAAGAGGAACTTTTCTTTTTTTTCTGGGTCATGTTCTATCCGCATCGTTGTCTGTGAAGTCTCCTACAGGAGAAAACCCCACCAGGGATCAGTACTCACGAACACCACAGAAAGTTGGCTCCTGGCAGGAACAATTCCCCATCAGTGAAGCATTGTGAGGACCCCCATGGTGAGATGAAGGATCACCAAGCCAACAGAGCAGAGATGGGTGTATGTGAGGCGAGCCATCCCAGAGGGCAAGTACATGGGTTAGAGCAGCAGGCAAGGGCCACAGCTGAGCCCTCCACATAGTGACCAGAGAAAACCAAGGACCAAAGAGAAACTGGAGAAAGCACAGTGTGAGGCAAGGGTTTAGCTGCACAGGAAAACTAGAGCCTTTGTGGGTGAAAAGGAGAAGTTGGGGTCAACACAAGACCAAGCCCCCAAGACTGAAGGAAGAAAAGGATGTTCCTGATATCAGAAGGGAGAGCAGACCCTGAAAACAGGCGATATGGGAAGACTGAAGGGAAACACCTCCCAGCATACACAGCAGTTCCTCCTCAGTTTTTACACCATGCATGAACTATGGGATCAGACCGTTTCCCTATGATGCGAGATGTCTGTACACCAACTACATCAGCTATGAGGAAAGGGCTTGGTGAGAGACCACTAGCTCAAGTCAGACCCTGCCTGTGTGAAAAAGGACATCCACTGGTGGGTAGTACTTCTCACACACGTGTTGTTAAGTGCACACAGAGGGCACAGCAGAGCAGTTGTTCATAATGGGCTATGACTAATTATTTTCATTCACCAGCACATTTGGGGCCATATTTCTTAAATAGTAAGTTCTCGAACGGTAACGAGACCCGAGGGTATTTACCACACCACTTATCTGTTATTAGAGCACACTACTAATGTGTCTGTGGGAAGATGAATATTAACCGAGGGGCTGGAATAAAAGGTCATTCAAATGCCAACAAAAATGAAATTAATTGCATAAAGGCATGAAATGGTGCTGAATCAATCAAACACCAGCACGCTAATAGAGACAAGACAGGCAGGTCAGCTGTGGTGGGTGTCTGCCCTTCAAGCAAAGTCTAGATCTAGGGAGCAGAATAAAGCTCCTGCTCCCTGAGGTCTTCGACGTCTGGGTCCTCTCACTCACACGAAGTAATGACATGGCCAGACACGCTGTGCTGCCTGCAGCTGACTTGGCTTAAGAGATTACAGACCCCAGCCTGTCCCCGGCCACTTGCCCCCACCTCTCCCTCCCACTACATCTGATGCCAGCTACTATCCCTCCAGAGCCACCAGCAAAAGTGTGCTCGTATCCAGGTTTAGCTATTACTGAAAAGTTACTTGTTCTGATCTTTAAAGAGGACATTTTGGCAGAATAAGGCTAGGAAAAACTACATCAGCAGATCCTAGGAGGAGGTGAAGAAGACCAGTCACCAGGATGGTGGGGTAAGCCTTTTTACTCCAGCTCAGCTATGGCCAGACCAGCTCACGGGAGTACTCACAGGATTAACTCCTCAGAGAGTGACCTTGCAACACCACCAAAGGGAGGTGGCACGAGCATCTTGTTTTCAAGCTTTGGGCCTAATTCTGTCTAACCATGGACTCAGATGGTTTCAACACTACTGTATTTCACTGCCCAGAATGTCAGCGTTCTTCTGCTTCCATTTCTCCCACCAAAAGGAAGGCCCAGAGTTTTTGGTTTTTTGCATGGACCTACAAGCAAGGAGATATCTGCCTTAGAAATCCAGGCGAAGAGGCAGGTTTAATATACGATGTGGAGGTACTGTTAATTAGTGGGTTGTACTTGTAACATGGAGATTGTGCAGTACAGAGGGGTATCTCCTCTACAGCCAAGAATGTCCTTCACTGATCAAAGTTACCCATGAAAGATCCCAGCTGGGAAGCACTATGTCAAAGTCAGGACAGCATGACAGTACTGTCAAAGCTGCTGCTGCTGCTATACAAGACAGGGCAGTCCTTGAGCTACAGCTGAATGGCATTCAGGCCCACTCTCTTGCATTCCACTTCACTCCAGCACATGAAAAATAAATCTAGAAACAGAGCTAGCTAAGAGCAGAGTGCATACAACATCAGAAATGACTGTTTGAGATCTACCGTGCTGATCCTGTGGGAGAGGAAACTCTTTCTATGCCAGCCTGCTGGGAGGAATAATATCACGCAAAAATCAGGACACACATGCTGGCAGAGCCCAAGCAGAACCTGAACCTGCTGCAATGCACCACCTAGAAGGCACTGCTGCCCTTCAGCAGTGGGGAGCTCAGTGCCACGCACAGATTTCTGTGAGCACTTGCATACCGTACAACACAAAGGATCCTGCAAAGTCTCTATTTTGCATGATAGAAGTGTCAAACATGCTCTCCATTATATCTTACACTGCATGTGAAAGAGGGTTTGCTATTTGATTTGAAGAATGGTACCTTTAGTGACTAAAATTTGACTACTCTTTGTTTAATGACTCACACACACAAATGCTGGCCCTGCTGATAACTGGTGATTTGGTCCAAAACCCAAAATGGCAAAATGAAAATAAAGCCCCGATTATCAGCAGGTTTGGCTTTATCTGATGAACTAGAAACTCGATGCAGTAAAGATTAAAGACATATCTATGGTTTTGCAGTGCTTCATGATACCCAGACAAAATACTAGTGCTCTACCATGGGCAACTCCCATTCCTCATCTTGCATCATCCTCTCTGAAAATTCACACACTCCTGTTTTCTTAACTGATATTCACAGAAGGCAGATCTCAGTGCCGCATGCATGAAGGCAAGCTGCAAAAGCATTCAGTAATCGACCAAGCTGGATGTGGTTATACTGCCGTGTGTTGCAGGGACAGTACAGGCACCATGCGATTCCGTAGCCAGTCATTACAAAGCCTAAGATTCATAGCATTTCTATAAACAATCTCTTCAGAAAGTGGTTTGAGATCTGTTCGTGGGAACTGCAATTGCCTGCATTTTAAAGCCAGGAGGAAACAGCACTGAGAGATGTGGGATCATGAGGGCTACTCAAAAGGCCCAGATTCCCTCTTTAGAAATGGTGTGAAAAATTCCAACATCAATCCTGAAGACAAGGCTGCTAAATTTGCCTTCTATGTACCAAAGGCAATTCATCTGAAATAAACGGTTTAAAAATGCAGTAGTGGCACTCTCTACTTGCCTTGCAAGAGTTTCTACCTCTTGGAGCAGCCACTGCTTTGGTATTTGGCTCAGCTCAAGGGGTAAAACATTTTCTGGGGAGCAGAGAGGGAATAAAGGCCTGGTGATAGGAAGAAAGGGGAGAAGGCTGGGAGAACTGCAGTTTTGTGCAAGGGCCCTGTTCCTGTAGCAGCTGTGGTTTAGGAGGTTTTTGCTCTGCACTTTCCCTTCTCTGCTCTTCAGTTGTACCAAGGGCCAGATAAGCTGTTTCTGTGGCCAGGCAGCAACGTGACAATTGCAGGAGAAAGAGCAATCTCTTAAAATGTTAATGACAAACTAATTATTTCTATTATTTCTGCTATTATTTCTGAAAATAAAAAAAAAACACCAAGCTGGTTACCATTTAACAGCTCTATCTCAAAGTAAACTGAGAAAAAGGAAAATCTTTTTTGGACATGGACATGGACATCCACGAATTATTATTTTGCCTGATGTGCAGGTGATGTGTAGATGTGAATCCCAAGGGCATGGCCAGAGTAGAGCCCAGGATCCCTCATTTCCGCTCAAAGCACCCCAGGGGTTTCCTTATCTTTTTGTAAGAAAGGAATCAGTTATTGCAGTTAAGGGCAGCAGCATAAGACCCTCAAAAAGATAGACAGAATATCCCACAGGCAAAAAGGAATCCAAATTGGCCATATAAATGATTTACTGTGAATTTTTGGCTCAGCTCTGCAACTCAGATTGAAATTCACCCCAACAGGCACCTTCCATATGTCTGAAACCGTGTGATGCTCATTCTTGTCGGTACAATGCAATAATCACTAACTGGCAGGTTGACCAAATACTTTCCATAGTCGCAAAGAACAGATGTTGCACCATCCCCTCTGGCTATTAAAGATAGAAATAATCGGTCTTTGTGTTAATATACTGACTTCTATTGCCCCATGATCTCAACACGCTTTCATACCCCTACCGTCTCCTATGAAATAGGAACAATAATCCATTAACACAGTAAAAGAGGCTGTATTGGCTAAAAATGCATTAGGAGAGGGCAGGCGAACACAAGAAACTTTTCCTTGGCCAGTTCAATTACTAAGGTCTATTAATCCTTGCAGCATTCAGTTCTCCTCCAGAGAGCTCAGGACTGAATTAGGCTTTTAAAACAAAACAATAAAAAAATAGTTTGTGTTTTACAGGGTTCAGCTTGACTAGAGTTTTTGGTTGGCTTATTTTCATCTTCTGAAAAACATACTGTAAATCACCATCTCTCAAAGCCATTTTTCTACAACAATTCAATTGCTTTAAGAGTTTGTTTTGTTTTAAACTAAACTAAACTAAATAATCTCACACAACTATGAGTCACAACCCTGACACAGATCATCATTTCTTTTTTTTAAATTAAAATTTGTTTGGAAATTTTGAAACATGTATTTAAAAGATAATAGAATTGACCAAGAGAAAAGCAATCCTTATTTAAAAAAAAAAAAAAATTTACCAGTTCTATTCCCTAAAATATTCCAGAATATCACTCTTTTTTGCATTGCCCATGTAAACCTCCTC